>JARBDR010000376.1:1649435-1930658 GCA_029721355.1 Tegillarca granosa | reverse complement strand
TGTCATTTATTACATAACATATAAATGATATGTAATACCGCTAGAAAACTGCCTTGATTCCTTTGTAATTTCATGTATTCATTTAATCTATCGTTAAAAATTTAAAACAAAATACTGAATAATATTTAATTTGTTTTAATACGTAAGGTTAGAAATTAGAGTCCATGGTTATTTCATCTTATTTGTTGTGGTGGCGGGTGTGGCAATAACATCTACGAGAAAAATGGTTGCATACATAGGTACCCGTGTTTTGATGACCATGCCAAGTGTAAGAACAAGTGTTGCTACCACCTGTTGTACAATCACTGTCAGTTGAACAATGATGGTTATTAGCTATCAAAAGAAGAAAAATAAACATCTTAAGAAATCAATAAACGTAGTCTTAAAATATAGCTATTGCATGTCAGTCTTTTGCAACATACGTAATTAGCAACTACTTTATTGTTTCGTATTCAAACCTTCATAATATGTTTTCTATTTACATGACGTCAATATATATATTTCCTAAATAAGAATATCGGAATGAACACAAAAATCAACTTTCTTGTGCTACAGACACAGCATGTTATAACCCCTAAAATGAGTTATTACTCAGAAAACCTGACAATTCTTGGCGGGAAAACAGTCCTAACATTGTATTTTTACTGACCTTATTCTAACTATTAAATCAGGCGTGTATCGACATAAACAATACAGTCAGTAAACAGCAACAAAAGTCGAAAAATAATCAAATTTTACCTTTTCATCCACATAGCTTAATTTACAAAACTTTATCTCATAGTGTTACTAAAAGACAAGACCAGAAGTGAGAAATGGATACGGCAATGATACAAAGAAATGATATAAATAAAATATAATATCAACAGGAACTTAAACAAAAAAGTTGTACTTACAGGCACAGGTACAAACATTACTTTCACAACTCACTTGGTGGTGCGAGTCACATAAACGTATTCTGACAATCACCAACACCATTTGGACAATTCTCTGATGCAGCTTTAATATATATAAAACCTTTTTAAATAAGACATTTTTTTGGATATCCTAAACGTATACACTGTTAAACAGGGAAAATTCATCTGTATACCGAGTATTTGTCTGTACAGCGACAAAGATATGTATTTCAAAATTATTTAATACAGAACATTATATTTATCCACGGTTTTTTCCAGTTGTGCTATTGAATATCGTTTTAAGAGTAGCGATGGTAGTTTAATGAATTTTTTTTCTTGATTCACTTTAGATAAGTAGTCATTTATATACGTCCCATAATTCCATTTTTCTTTTATTCTCAAGTTTGATTACTATTCCACACAGACCAAGAATTCCACGAATCGATACATTTTTGAATTCGTGATGATTCGTAGACTTTTGCCAATTTAGAACCAATTTGTGACTCTGAACGATTCAGTTACGAAGGTACGGATATTCCTGTGATTCGTCTGGATTCTGCTGCAATAGAACCAATACATGTCAAGAATTCATTACGATTGACAAGAATCTTTTATGAATGCTAGTGAATCAGTTGTGAATCAGTTAAAAATATGCCAAATGCGTGGTGAATCATGTATAAATAAAAATGAATTCGTGACTATTCTTGACAAATTGCAGTATTGTCCCCAGATAGCTATTCGTGGGAATCGTGGCAAATTCGTAGCAGAATCCTGATCAAGCCACGAATTCATGAATCCCCAATTGATTAGAATATCTAAGAAAGCCTACGATTTGGATAAGATTCAGTTAAAATAACTGAGAATATACTACGAATTTGTTACGAACGAACTACAATTTTGAACAGTTCAAAACTTTTGCCACGAATTCCCTGGATTGCTGAAGAATTGCAGGAACTGACTACGGATCAGATACGAACTTACAAGTGATAACGAATCAACCACGACATCCAAAATGTAAAAAATTGGTGGCGATACGTGAGATTCTTGGTCTGTGAAGAATAGTAGCATAAGATGCATCATCCTTGTTTGTTAAAAGTTATAATATAAACATCAGTGCAAATCATTTTGATTCTTGTGTTTTGTCGTTTGTATGTTTATTTCTTATTTTATTTATTTAATTTTATGGGGGTGGAATAATAAAATGGAATATATATTTATGGACCTCCCCCGAGGGAACCGTTCTCCCATAGCGTGTCTGGAGCATCACATGTCTTCTTTTCCGATCTGAGCAAGAATTAGTTTTCAAATTGCATTTTACCGTTAACTTTATTCAACATCACAGAATGCTTTACATGTCATTCATATGTTCTGAATTAATATTTCTGAACCGGTCGTCGGAAGCCATTTTGTATCCGACGACAACAAAACAGAGCGCCATCCTGAACAAAGGGGAGTATACTTGGATGTCGAGGGACTATACCTGGTATAGCCCCGTTGCTATGCGTTGACAAGGACAGACGATTTCTACATAAAAGTAGTATTAATGTAGTTATCCAATGATTATTCAACAAATTAACATGTGATGTACTATATATATATATATATATATATATATATATATATAATACCAAATCCATCACGTATGTATGTTACTTTTGAATTTTGTAATTAATAAATTTTAAAAATGTTTTTACTAAAATACATAAGAACTATTGAAAAATCTCTTAAAAACATATTCTAAAATTTCATAAACATTTATATATTAATTTAATGAAATCGAGATAAATATACGGAATATGTAACGGAGCTGTTACGTTTACCATTTAATTTTGTATTTTGTAAGATCAGATATAGTTGGAATGTTTGTATTGCTTTTATCCATGCATATGCTGTTTAGATGTATAAATTAAAATATGTTCTGAGTTTGTAATTACTAGGCAATAAGAAATGTGACAATGCATTCTTTTTAATCTTATCGTAAAAAATATTCTAGAATTCTATACATTTATTGAATGTATTTCACCATAAAATTCAAAAAATGAATTATGACAGAAAAATAGAGAGATATACATTTGAATTAGTATCGATCAAAATCAGTTATACAGAATCGCGTAGCAAAATTATAAAGAACAAAGGCAACATCAACCGTAATCGTTTCGTTTTATGTAGCATTTTGAATGATAAATTTTTTTTCAAAATTCTACACACTGCATGCAATGAACTTACCGTAAGCAATCAGACACAGGGCGAACACAATTGCGATCTTCATGGTTGGATTTTGGAATGATAAAAGAACCGTTCAAACATATATTTATACGAAGCAGAAAAAGCCATATGTTTTTCTCTCAAACATAAACTCGTGATAGAGATAATCTGATAGCTATTTTAAATTAAAATCTACACGATCTAGAGCCTAAAATGGTCAAAGTGATATGGACACACAAACGCAGAGAGAGAGAGAGAGAGAGAGAGAGAGAGAGAGAGAGAGAGAGAGAGAGAGAGAGTTATAAATTTTTATTTACTGATGAACTGTGGAAAAAATACTTACTCCCAATCTTAGCACATTTATATTTAACCTTATTATTTGATGTTATGTTTGGACGAAAGACCCCTTGTAGAACCGCATTTTGGACACTACTCTATTACCTTGAAATTTAAGAGGTATAAATTCTGAATACGAAATTTTCTGCAATATTATAAATAACACTGCTAACCTATATTTTAAATGTAATATGTCAAAAAAAAAAAAAAAAAAAAAAAAAAAAAGAAATACAACCAACTGATCATGTTTTGTGGAGTAATTATTACTGGGTGGTTATTTTTAAGACAGAATATTCCGTGTTTAAAATCGTAGCTCAGTTGGTAGAGTGCTCGCTCCGTAAGTGGGAAGTCGTGGGTTTGAACCCCGACCGGGTCTGACCCAAGACTTGAAAGATGGTTGTGACTGTTTTTCACTCAGCACTCAGCATTGCGAAATTAAAGTCACGGTTGAGCTTACGTGAAAGTGTTTGCGTGCTCACGTAAAGGTTATTGCATTCTCAAGTGTGATAATTATCACTTTGCGTGCTCACACAACACATTTTCTTGTTCACTTTTGTGTTAGAATGCAGTAATTTTTTTCGGAGCAGGAGAACGCGTGAAAACGCGTTATAAAGATTTTCTAATAATCCCTGTGCCGCAGTACACTCGGCGTTTAGAGTGTTTTGGAACTTTCGTTTGACACCGAGGTTCCATGTCATATTAAAGGCCTGATAATAAGACCCTGCGAGTCAGGACTGATTCACTACATCGGGACTAAAAAAAAAATGGCTCAACAAACAAATAGAAAGTGTGACGAATTATCATAAAGTTGGGACAAATTAAAAGAATTATAAGCCAATAAATAAATCGTTCGAACAAATAAATAAATCGTTCTAACGTTCATGTTGTTATTTATTTATGCCTTCCCTTCTGTCAGTAATATCTATAATGTATCTATTGTCAAAGACAAAAAATTGTTATCGGTACAACACAATTAATATTATTATCTAACCGGAGATTTACCATTTTGGTATCCTCTTTAGATATGTTTTACCCTGTAAACCCTACATTGTGTATATCCAATAATATAGTGTGTTACCTATGTATATACCCCGGGAATTTGTTATCTTATCTTCCCTCGATTGATTTATCATGGCGAGACTCATCTTACGGATATTTTTACAACTTGCAGTAGTTTTCTGTCTACAATTTCCTTATTCAGTAAGATATTATAATTAGTCTTTATCATTCAAAGGAATTTATTACTTGTCCCGCGATTTTATGTGAAAATGTTTAATTGTGTAATAATAAAATGAAACAAGGATTGATTGCACTTCCTTTTATGATTATTTTTGTATTGGTTGTGGGGATCTCAACAGGACAATCAAATTATTCAAATTACTGTTGATTTACTTTCGGAAATAAAACATGCATGTATTTTAAGAATTTTGCATCTGTATTCCTAAATCTGGCTGAAAATATTTGTAACTCAAACAACAGTGACTTTACTTATTTAGATTTGAATAATGATAGTTGCTTTATTTACGTTTTCGCGCTATGTTTACAATCATATTATGATAATTTTAAAATATTTAAAACAGTCTTAGAAGTTATAACTAATTTTGCATCAATTAAATACATTTTTTTAGAAACTACAGTTATACTGAAAGGATCGAATTCGTATCCGGAAGTAAATCGGTCTTTTACATTGACATGTATTGTCAAGGACCCTTCTCATCCACAAGGGGCCTACCTTCTCCGGAATTCCTCTTTTATTGCATCGGTCCAGCTTGGTGGAATAAATAACTGTTATGATACTTCTAGAGGTATTCCGAAAGTTTGCATTCCTGATCAATGTGATTGCGAGGTAGATGGAAACATTTTTCGAGCGCTTTGGACATTCGTATTCTCTCCCGAAAATACTGGAAGATATCAGTGTGGAATATTTACTGACACCAGTACTGTATTTGACCTTCAAATAAAACGTAAGTTGTAAGTGTCTCAATCCTATATACGCCTGCTAAAATATTTAATATTAATATTCTATAATCCGTTTAAAAACCATATAATACACATTTATTTCCAACATGGCCTCCAAGGTTAATGGAGGACGGGGTTCGAACCACGGTCGGGTCATACATAAGATTTAAATATTGAGATACACCTGCATCGCCTGGTGCTGAGCGCCTAAAGCACAGAGTATCGACTGGTCATCAGTGCTAGGATTATGGAACTCGGGGATTGATGCATACTATCTTTGTGTGCTAACATCCTACCGAAAAGTCTTTTATCTGTTAATATTTATAACCTTCCTCTAGGTACAAAAAGCTAGAAAATTGCTGACACGATGTTAAACAACATTGTAAGTACAACTAACCAATCAAGAACACTGCAGTTTTTGTATTATATAAACGCATATACCAGAACATGTAGAAATACATTTGCGGAAATTAGGTGGAGATTGTGGGAATTGCCACATTTGTTTTAAGAAAATCCAAAGAGAGAGAGAGAGAGAGAGAGAGAGAGAGAGAGAGAGAGAGAGAGAGAGAGAGAGAAGAGAGAGATTTGGATGTTTATTTAAAAAGACATTTTCTAGGATCAAACAGTAAACACAATCTACTGATTTTGTTATTTGAATATTGATTTATGCAATTTGTGGGGTTTTTTTAAAATTTTTTCAATCAGATTCGTTTACTTTTGTTTTTTAAAATAATTCTTAATTCGAAAAAAATACGTTAAATTATCTTCTTTTAGCATGATATACATGTTTTTTAAACACACTATCTATCTATCTATCTATCTATCTATCTATCTATCTATATTTTAATCCATATTTTATTCATTTCTTTATAAATAATTTGTTTCTCTTTTAATGGAGAAATAAAAGTGAAAAAAAAAATCATTGTCAGTGGTCGTGTTTTCCCGGAACTCGGTTTAAGTTATAACTGTAACAAAAACGTTAGTATCCATGTTAGAAGTAGTATATTATAATTATATAGAATAGTCAATAGTTAATTCATGACATATATATATATATATATATATATATATATATATATATATATATATATATATATATATATATATATATATATATATATATATTGATTGATATGTTGTGAGTCTTGTATTAAAGAAGATTTGTCCTATTTAAAGCCATGTACCCACAAAGTAGTGTCAATTGGTCAGTTTATATCAGAGGTATATTAGCAGAATCCACTTTGTGTCAGATGATGACGTCATACCTGCACGGCCAAGAAAATGGCTTCTTTTAAAGTGGCATTGAGATCCTTTTATCTCGATACCAATCGTGTATGGATAATGAAGTTTATTATTATTATTATCTGTTATATCATACTGCAATACAAACAAAACGTAAAAGCACATGCTCGTTTTTCATGTTATGACTCAATGAACTTGTTAAAACACAAGTTATTCCTTAGTTAACAATGCAATGTACCCGCTATAATTTCACAACATAATAATCAGCACTTGTAATTGCATTGTATTACCAATATTACATCAGAGGCTCAAAACAGCTTGACCTAACTAGATGGATAGTCAATTTGAAGTTATGTCTCAGACTCTATCTTAAAATTGTTTTAACATACATAAAGGTAACCATGAGTTAGATAAATGTTCCAAGATAAAACATATTTCAGTAAAATCATCATTGTCTGAATAATATATAATTAAATCATAAACCTTTTTGAATGCTCATGAACCGTTTGAAGAGTTTTGTATGCTCTTGTATTTAGTAATTTTGACCATATCGTGCTACTGGGTGTAATTTTTTTCGTCATGAGATACATCGGAACCTCTGTCAAATTTGAAATTTTTATAATTTTTTTTTTTTACAGATTTTTGATATTATATACCATGCTGGCAGCTTTTTAACGTTCATCTTAATATTAATAAAATCAAATTAGGTTGTTGAAAAACATAAAAATGTGGAAGTTGCCATTTGTTTTTAGAATAGGGGCGCGTAATTCAGTTTTGCCCGTCAATGAAAGGAATAAGCAATATAAACTCCATATCTAGAGAGTTCAATGATAACGCACTATTACCGTAATATTACTGAGTACATACATTTATAGGTTAATCCATGTGATTCACAAGCAGTGAATTTCTTATATATTTACTAATTAGAACAGGGTTTATAAATGAAAGCAGCGCCAACAATGCATTCTTAACGGTAACTGTGTAACCAACTAAAAGCAAACAACTCGACGTAAATGAGGTATGTAAAAAGAGGATTACTTTATCTAACCTTTTCAACAATTTTTCGTGGCCTATAGCAACAATTGTCAGCATAATGGTGTTATTATCCGTCCCATTCTAGTCTCCATATTTTTTAAGTTAATTTTTCTTAAACCAGTGTAACTTAGGAATCTTACCTGAAGTGGTTACAATAAACAGGTTTGTGCAAATAAGATGGCGATTTTGATTCATGAATTTTCCGGATACATCGTACTACTATAGGTCCAGTAAAAGATGTATTTGTGAAAGATCGACTGTAGACATATAGAATTAAACTAATTTTAAGATCATTAAATGTTGAAATTGCTCATCTAAATAAGCGTAATTGTAAGGTACACGAACATAATGCTTCGACAAAGTCCTCCTAAAAGCATGGCGAGTACTTAATTTAAATGATAGTTTTTATGCAGACTTCTAACCATTGCATATACATGTATCTGTCCGTCTTTGTAAATATAGGAACTTGAGGACCATTATCAGAATTCTATTATGCAATTCTCTTATCCAAAGAATCTGTGTATTTGTACTCCAAGTCTTACTTTTTTACATAAGGACACGTGAGCCCAGTGGCCGGATACTCCGAGTTAAAGATAATAAAACAAACATACCAGTCCTTGTCTAAATATCTGTTATAATCAAGGTTTTAATTTTTAGGCATATCTTAAGTAATCAAGTTTGTTTGATTGTTTTTTGAATGTTTTTTAGTTTTCCCAGGCCTTTTGGTTTCTTTCACCATCCGACTAGAATCAAACTCTCTAGTCTACTAAACGCTTTACAGTTTGACACATGCTTTGTACTACTTAGTTTGGTATTAGGTTTGTAATTTTGCTCTACTTTCCGTCAATTTATTTTACTTGTCAGTTCTCCTGATAGTTTGAAGTATGAAAAACACACTTGATAATATTCACAAAGCAAAATTCTATAAACACACATTGTTTAATAATGGATCTAAAGTCGTGGTAAAGGATGATTCTCAAAAAGCCGAGGCATCCGCCTATAGAATTTATAGTTTAATATTTTCACGTTAAACATCAAAAAGAGAGTACCAAAACCAAACGGTTTTGAATATTATAAGTTTGATAAAACATTACATTATGTGTTTAAACATACATTTCGGAATACTGCATTCCGCATACTTCCATACAAATACGAAAATTTTGATGGAAATAACCGTGTTTTTCAATTAATACACATAGAGCGCATTTCTCACCATCAAAGATTTTTTGACTATCAAAACTTATATATTTTATCTTCTGTTTTGCAAAGTTTGGTTGATGGAGAGGGATGCGCTGACATTGAAATTTGGGGATAAAGGTAAAACACATTACCCCTTAATCGCCCCAAACAATATACATACTTGATATAAGCTAGCAAACGATTTCTATATCATCTACGCTAGCTGTGTGGTATAACGTAGGGAATGATAACCAAAAAGTTTTGGGATCAAACTTATATGTCGTCAGTTTTTTATTTGTTTTTATATATTTTATAGTATTTTATTTTTCATTTTTACAATATTTTTTCTCATTAAAACGCAGTGTAAGTGCTTCATCAACAAATAAACCAATTAAATTATGCACTGCTCATCTGAGCTTATTATCAAAATAGTTTGAAAACATGTCGTATATATATAACAACGTTATGATCAATCATCAGGCCACTGGTCAATACACGTGCCTTTCTTATACAAGTTAAAGGCATACAAAGCAACATTATAAAGCATGTAACACGGAACTACGTGTATTATCATTGCAATTAGTTCACAGGCGAAAATAATTTATTATGAATTTTGCTCTTCAGAATAACGGGTAATAATAGTGAGAAAATTACTAATGACACATTTTCATTTTTTTTCATAGTGACAATTCTGTGATGCCTTTATTACGTCATTTTATATAGGTACGCCAGGCTAAAATTAATTTGCATTTTGCCTCAAATCGATGTTGGATATAGATGTCTCCCACAGGTGTTCCCTTGTTTCTTGGCATTTTCCTATAGGCGGATCGCTCAGCTTTTTGAGACTCATTTTTTATAAATTTATAATTGAAAAAAAATTCCATAGAATATCACTTTGGCTATTTCCAAAAATCATAGTATTTCAATGTATTTATTGTCAATTCTAATATTATGTAATGCAATGAACATCCGTTAAAAACGTTAAATTTATGTTCTCTATAAAACAATATATATATATATATATATAGAGAGAGAGAGAGAGAGAGAGAGAGAGAGAGAGAGAGAGAGAGGTCTGGTTTTATACGCGAAGTTCTTTTTAAGTGAATCGGTAAGTAATATGCACGTATTTTAGTCATGTGTTAAGATAAAGAAAAATGTGAACCACGTTTAATATATTTAAAGAATTGGGTTTAACTCTTCGAGATTTTTATATGAACAGTGACACTTTTAGGTATCTCGTACTGAAATGATTGTCTTAAAATAGGAACAACCAAATTATAAGGGGATTACAAGATAAACATGTACGAGCTTAAACAAAAGTCAGCAAGTAGTATTGCACTACGATAGTACGTTTCACTACGAGTAGACGCTAAGTAAATTAGGATGATGGCGGCTTACATAGTAACAAAAACCAAAAATATATGTCTTACCATCCAACGAGATATTGGTCGAGTTTTAAGAGGGATCATGAACCAAATAAAATGAGGCTTATCATCATCGGAGTTTATTCGTCTACATGTAGCTTGTGACCAATGTGCAGACATTTGGTTTTTGTATAGGTAGATGTCATACGTGGCCGAAGGAAGGGTAAGCAACAGGGGAAACACCAGCTTGTCAAAGCAGGACAGAACCAGGCAGTCGAAACGGCTACCATCCAGAGAACTTTTACATTTTGGAGCAAACAAATGTGGGTGAGGTTTTTGAAGCCTAACATTAGGTAAACAACAAAAAGAGAGCAAATAAATGCTCAACAGGTCGACAATACTGAGTACTTCGTGTTGTACTTCAAACGTTACGTCGGTGCTAGAAGTAAAATCGTAATTTATTTTTAGAAATACATAATTTAGCCTTTACAAAAATTATAATTTAACACTCAACAAAAAAGGAATACATTATCCTGAATGTGAATATTTTCAACAACTAATGGGATTACAATTCAATACATATTGAAAATATATGTTACAGTAAGAATTAAAATTAAGATCAGATTGAATTATAGAGATCAAACACTTTTACATAACTAAGACCACCAAAGAGCAATGTCCGTGTAGGATGGGTTTATAGCTGTCACATTTAAAGTAGTTGCGTTGGATGTCATTGTAATCAAAAATCAATTTCCTGTGATTGCAAGAGATATGTAAGGAGTGTAGATTATGTGTGAGAGTTTCAGTTTGTAATTTGGAAGCAAAGAGTTAACATGTTAAATGTATAATACAAATACCAGTTAAATTTTGATGTACCAGATGTGCACATTTCGGAAATTTATTCCTCATCAGTGACACTAAGACCGAAAATTTTGATACATAAAATATATGCCAAAAAGTTGAAAATAATGAATCTAAAGTTTCAAAATTATATAAATCCAAATCCAGCTAAGGAATGCTTTAAAATGATTGTTCCTGTAATGTATCATACAACAACGAATAAAAATGCAACTGGACTTAAACAGAAGTTTTAAGTTTTACCCTCGTGATGTCCATAGATAACCTGGACGTCACATATCGAATAAATAAAGAAGACATTGAGCTAACTACGATGCTTCTCTAACATTTCACTGTGAATAACTATTCAACGTCAGTTTCAGTTCATTGAATAAATCTTAGTAAATTTCTATTTAAAACCTACAATTGAATAACACGGACCGTTTAATATTATAATTATTACCCAGATTTGGTTTAAGGGAGGGTATTCCTTAACTCAGTAGTCAGTACTTTGTACTGATAAAAAATGTACCATGTAGTAAAAATTTTCAGCTATCTTAAGTTTTGAAAATTATTTAAAACTAAGGTTTGTTCCCTCATGCAAATAATTCCTTGGATGGATTTGGAATCATACAATTTTGGAACTTTTGATTATTAACTATTTGGCTTATGTTTTTGTATCTATCAACGTTTTCGCCCCCTGTGTCACTGATGAGGAATGATTGTCCGACATGTGCACATATGGCACATCAGAATTAACAGGTATTTTGTTAGGTATTTAGTTCGACAGTTGCCCTATGGCTTTTGCCAAAGTGCTGGAATTTTATTCTTTCTCGAATAACTACATGTATGACAGAAATGAAAGTAAGAAGATTTGTTCAAGTTTGTTTAAGAAGGTTTGATACAAGGATTGTTTGTAATAAATATTTAACAAAAATACCTGTTATATTTTGTTGTACCATTTGTGCACATTTCGGAAATTCATTCCTTCATCAGTGACACTAAGGACCGAAAAAGTTTGATAGTTTAAAAAAATAGCCAATAGTTGAAAATAATGAATAAAAGATTTGACTTTGGTTTGATTTTTAATTGTTTGATTAAGGCTATCTGTTGAATTTATTTATTAACTGTAACAATTCGTATTGAAAAACTTAGTACAGTAAACAGGATATCGTAACTGAAAAAGGCAAATAGCATCTAGTTATTTGCCAATGGATTGATCAATTTGCACTAAATATTCCATATAACCAACCGGGTTAACATACCAATGTCACTTGTATGGTTAAATAACGTCTAGTTTCTCGCAATGGAAACTTATTTGCATCAATTTTTAAATTGACCAACTAGCTAAATAGCAAACAATTATTTGCTAAATCGGGTCTACTAGCCTGCCATGCAAATTTATTTTTTTGCATCACATATTTAATGTTGATGCACTTGATTAACATGGTATGTTTCACCTAATATAAATATTGAATAGCTCTGGACTATTGTCGGACCTTTTAATTTCTATATGAAATCTTCTTTACTTATAGAAAATATACACAATTTAATTTTTTTTTCTTTTATTATAGTTTATATTTCAGATATAAGATCAAGTCCTACTGGAAACGCATAAGATTGTCCTTTTCTAAATCCATATTGAATTAAACCAAATTTTACAGACGAAGAGGGATGTTTTACTGTATGTATGGAGCTACTAAGAGAAACAGTTAACACTTGCCATGTAACTTTAAAATCTGTAACTATTGACAACGGTTGGATATTCATACTGGCTATTGTTTGATTATCAAAAAGCAACTCGTTTGAAAACTTTGAATCGACAATGATGGCGAGGAAGTTTTCAAAGGATACAAATGTCGGCGTCGTCACGATATAGTTATTTGAAAATTGGTCAACAGATGGCACAGCTGTCATAAAAGCGTTGCGATAATGATTATATGCATACATGGATACCAAAACTGGTTCCTCGGTATTTACAATATAAACTTTGTTGTTGTAAAGGTTTGATAAAGTCTGTCTAATATAAATTTTGTATGAATTAGTAGAGCCTGATGATTTAGTTAGGTTAACAACATTATGACTGGTAGATGAAACTATGACAATTTTTGAACTTGTTGAATATGATGATGGAATTGGAGGTATTATGAACATCTTTCCCCACTCTTTAACTGGCGGGATATATTCGATCATGTGATTACAGCCACCTCCCCCGTAAGGGTTACAAGTGTTTCCAGAAAGAAATCCTATTGGCTTATTACTGATTATAGAGGTTCCGGTTAAATCGGAAGAACTCTCGAGAGAAAATGTCCCCAAACGAGCAGGGATATTAATTTTGTTGTACTTTTCTCCGTAGCTGTAAGTATGCGAGCCAATCAGTGTCGGAAATGCAAAAGTTATATTTATATCGGTGTTATCCTCTGAAGCTACAATGGCAATAACACTTCGGTCATTCTCGCTGGAAATTCGGCTTACCGGAAATGAAACAGCTTTATATTCATATCCCAGTTTGTTTACCGGAAGAGCGTAATATCCCTCCGCAGATCTTGTCAAACTAGAATAAGATAGTGCATAAATTGATATCGGTTCTGTAGAATTGATATATAAACCTTTTGGTTCTATAGTCCTCGCTGTTGATGTTATCTTGTCATGAAAATTGAAATTAATTGTTTTATTATAAATGTGATGTGTACTGGGAAAAGACTTGTAATATGCCGTGAGCATGCTCATTGTCAATTCTGCCGATACGGACGTAGTCGTTGCCATGACTTCAAGATTCTCAATATCTCTATTGTAATTTCGGCAAAACATCAGAATATATTCATATCCGACATGTCCTATGCAAAAAGAAAAGAAAACACTTATCAAATATTTTAAAAACGGAACAAACTTCCCGTCCGAAAGGGCGGGATTAAATTTCAGTTTTAAAAATAGATTGTATTTGTATTGTGAATAAAGAAACCAATATTTTTCTAATTTCTAAAGAAGAGAAACAGCTGAAATGAAATTCTTTGACGGTGTTGTTATTTATAGCTATTTAAGAAAACAAAATTGAACGTTGCTCAATTAAAACGTGTACACTCAACTCATTACTGTGATTAATTCATCGTATTAAAACATTATCGATGTTAATTTAAACTCAGTAATATCCAAAAAAGCTTCTTAAGTTTGAGTTTTTATATAAAATAACGTATTGAGTTATTTGCAAAAGGCAGATGCTAATTTTGAAATTCTTATTTCGTAAAATGAAAAATTAACACTAAAGAGTAGTTGTTTTGTTATGTCATAAAATACTTTTTAAAAAGTGATACGTGGCAGTTAAATACATGAAAATATGTGAACCACATATCTGCTTTTGGTTTCAACTGCATATTGTTTAATAATTACAGAAATATTTTGACATAAATCTATTCTTTTCTAGTCATTACATTTCTTGAAATAAGTCAAACAACTCAACATGGATACTCGTAGGTTGTATTCAATATCACCTAACGTAAAATCTCTCACTCTCTCTCTCTCTCTCTCATATATATATATATATATATATATATATATATATATATATATATATATAACATAAAAATCCATAAAGCTTACCAGATTTCGATTGAGCTGTGGGTGTGACGATGGTTTCTACAAAAGATTAAAAATTTAATTGCTTAGCAATCAACATATTATATTTATATATTCACGCAACCTCCCCAACACGCACTAACCCTTGCTTAGTCATTAGAATCTCTCTCTCTCTCTCTCTCTCGTATGAAGCATGAACAGCCATACCTGTTGTTGTAGATGCTGTAATTAAACTTGTGTTTCTATTTACTAACGAAAAGTTTCCGCCTGCAAAGGATATATATATATATATACAAAATTAATAATCTTTTTTTAAAAAAAGGCGCTCTAAAAGAATTTTAACTTTTTGATTTTTTTTTTTTAACTTTTATAAAATTTTTGCTTATATTTACTTAACCCCACTGTACCAGGAAATAAAAACATAATTTCTGTATTTACATGTCTGTATGACATGTCAACCATTAAAGTTAGGTTATTGTTACCACATGGCAATCAAGATCCTATTGTAGGTTAACACTTAATAACAAAAAAAATATTTATTGTCGTTTAAAGCTTAATTCACAAACACATCCTGGTGTAGACATATCCAGCCATTGATGAAGTAGTATTAAGACATAGCCAGCCACTGATGAAGTAGTATTAAGACATAGCCAGCCACTGATGAAGTAGTATTAAGACATAGCCAACCATTGATGAAATAGTATTTAGACATAGCCAGCCTTTTATGAAATAGTATTTAGACATGACAGCCATTTATGAAATGGTATTTAGACATAGCCTGTCATTTATGAAGTGGTATTTCGACATGACAGCCATTGATGAAACGGTATTAAAACATAGCCAGGGATTGATAAAGAAGTATTAAGACATAGACAGCCCTAGATGAAGCTGTATTAAGACATAGCCAACCATTGATGAAGCAGTATTAAGACATAGCCAACCATTGATGAAGCAGTATTTAGACATTGCCAACCATTGATGAAGTAGTATTAAGACATAGCCAACAATTGATGAAGAAGCATTTAGACATAGCGAACCATTGATGAAGTAGTATTAAGACATGGCCAACCATTGATGAAGAAGCATTTGGACATAGCCAGCCATTAATGAAGTAGTATTAAGACATAGCCAACCATTAATGAAGTAGTATTAAGACATAGCCAACCATTGATGAAGTAGTATTAAGACATGGCCAACCATTGATGAAGTAGTATTAAGACATAGCCAATCATTGATGAAGCAGTATTAAGACATGCCCAACCATTGATGAAGAAGCATTTGGACATAGACAGCCCTTGATGAAGTAGTATTTAGACATAACCAGCCTTAATGAAATGGTATAAGGACAATTTTTTGCTGATCAGAAACAGATTTCAGGAAATCAGTATTACTCAGAACTGAAAGCTTTTTCTCAGTTATATTAAATTTATTTAAAACTAAGGTTTGTTCCCTCATGCAAAGCATTCCTTAGCTGGATTTGGATTTATATAATTTTGGAACTTTAAATTCATTATTTTCAACTGTTTGGCTTATGTTTTTTTAATTCATCAAACTTTTCGGTCTTAGTGTCACTGATGAGGATTTAATTTCCGAAATGTGCACATCTGGCACATCAAATTTTAACTGGTATTTGTTTTATATTATAACTACTGAAAGCAATCATGCAAGGGAAAAGGTTTACATTTTGATCTCAAGAATTATATTTATACCAATTAATAAATAATTGTCATTTGATATTTTGATAATTCCTGAAATATTGGTGCAAGGAAATAATTTAGCTCATAAATAGCCATAGAAAACAATTTAACAGATATAGAAAAATGTAACTTGAATAAACCATGTACTTACAATTGTCATTACATAATTCCCCCGAGCAACACCGATTACATTTTGTTGGTTGTTTAATCCCAGTTTCTCTTTTTCCAACCACTGGCGCTTCATAGTTCTTTGCATCACAAATCTTGATTTAAAACAAATTACAAAAATAGTATGTTTTGATATATATCTTATTTATTAAAGTGCTTGTTTTCAATACATTTATTGTAGCAAATAGTTCAATAAAAATTTATCCTGTTTGAAAATCTAAACATTGATAATTGTGCGGAAAATTTGATAATTATGCGCTTATAGACAAAGGTAACATTTACAGCACTGATAACCTCTCCTACTTGTATCATTATTAAAGCTTATAATAAGTCAATGTCTCTCCAAATCATGTATCATTGGACGATTAAAAAAACAAGATATAAATAACTGAAATCACCTGCAGCATTATTTTTAATTTAATATTTAATAAATTTAATAAGCAATGATGGATGCATAATGCCATAATCAATTTTTTCACCTATATCATTTTTGATGCGACCAGTTCTTGGATGATGGAAAATCCGAAGTATCAGAAAAAAACACCGACCTTCGACTAATAGACTTGAAAAACGTTCTTACACCAAGATCTGACTAAGTGAGAGGCGGTGATATTAAAGTCGGATTTTTGACAATCTGGGCAATAATGTCTGAAATAATTCCTTACAGTTAATCATTTTTGGCAATTAATAATCGTATACGCGTAACACTGATGGATTTAGAATATTATCAGCCATAAAAAAGTCAGTATGACTACAAAATCTAAATTTACAATAAAAAACGCAAAAACCTTCAATATTGAGAACACTTGTTTTAAAATAATCACCTAATACGATAATTTAAAAAATATCTGGCGTGCTTCAATTACCAAACCGATGACATTTATAGCACTTACCAACTATATTTTTAAAACCGGTAGAGTTGGAACTATTGTTTGGGTGGAAAGTGTGAGGTCTTTCTTAATATTTGATTTTGTAGTGGAGAACTACAGTTCGACTCTAACATGCTTATTCATTTATGTATTTATTTATTTATTTATTTATTTATTTATTTATTTTCTATATTTAATTATTTATAGTTTAAAATAAAGTTCCAAAGCATAAATGTTTTGCATATGATCATATGTTAAAACAATGCTATTGTATTTTTAAATATAAAATTCTCACATGACAAGGGATATTAAAGTTATAATTCTAAATTTCAACAAAAAAAAAAAAAAAAAAAAAAAAAAAAAAAAAAAAAAAAAAAAATTTCAGTCTTGAGAAAACACACAAAAATAGAGGAACTTTGAAAATAAATTGGCTCCTTACATATTGACAAGTGAATATATAGCTTTGGTTCAATTGTTTAGATTTGGGAAATGGATAATAGATATAATGTTTTTATTGCTATTAGAGAATTATTCTTAATCTATATAAACTTATGTGTTCTTATCAAACAAATATAAAATATAAAACAGAAACATTGATGAAAAATTGATATTGATTTTACCTTGACCAAAAATCAATTTGACTTACGACAAAATAAGATGTACAATAATCCTACTTACCTGTGTTCTAACACACCCTGTTGTGTAAAATACATCACTGAGTTCCTGCTTCTCTTCTATTGAACACATCTGTAACATATCAATTATAAATTCTAAAAATTCATTAAAAAAATCAATGTGTGTATCACATCTATAGAGACATTTTTTCGTAACATTTTTTCGAACCAAAGCAATGATGTATTTTGTGACATGATCTTTTGCGATATGTTACATGTAAAGAAATATCAGATGCTCTAACTTCAAAATTTAAAATCAGACACTAGATTCACTTTCATTTTAACTAAAATTTCCTTTAACTTAAAAAAAGGCGAATTTACGAAATCTCTTATTGAAATTTGATGAAACATTTTTGTCAAAACATAATACAAATGATACAAGTTATAAAAATCTTTGCTCTCTAAAATGACAAAATTCTCGAATATTTCAACAATTAACAAAATCATCAAGATTTCAAATTTATTTTTTTAAAGGAAAATCTTAGTTAAGAATCGTTTCAAAAATAGGTCATATGCTGAAATTGCATGTGTTTTTTTTTTCATTTACGTGTCATGTGCAGAATTTTGTATTTTTACCCAAAAAATATTATAAATTCTGCACAGGACAATGGAGGAAAACTAGTTGTTTTATCCAATAATTTATCTATGCAAGACATTTTTAAAAAAAAAAAAAAAAATCCCTTTTCTAACTGAAGTCATAGACAAGTTCTTACTTCGTTAGTGTCACAGATCTGGAAAGTATCACATGTAGCTGGATCTCTTGCCTGTAAACAGCTATAGCATAAAGGTCCACGTTGTACTGGAAGCCCTAAAATAAAAACTCATTTATCAAAACATGGATCTACATATAAACTAGATATGTTTCTTTGAAACAAATGTGTCGCCTGACATTGCATAAAAATCAATCAAAGGGAAATAATTCAAAAACGGAAAAAGATAGAGTTGCGGTTCTTGTGCACTGCACTTCGAGTCATTGCCAGAAACATGCAAACCAAGTTTGGAGTCATTTGAACGTACAACACCAATGTTATGCTCCAGACAAGGAAATACGGACGCCGCAGACGCCGACGACGTCGACGCCGACGCCGCCGAGGAAAGTAATCCCTATATGTCGCCTAGTCAGGCGACACAAAAAGCAGCAACTGGCCTAGATTGATTATATCAGATTACCAATGCCATATAACACTGTGTCATTGAAATGCCTATTTAAAATGATAAAAAAGAGTACATAATGGTATTTTACAATATTTCATAGTTGAAAAAAGTTAAACTTTTTTATTCAACAATATATAATAGTTGCAAACAAAATTAAACTTATTTGAGTCGGTAACTTTGAAAAACTTTTAAAGAACAAGTTCTGATAAATGATATTATGAAATGTGATGAAGGTTTAGATAAAATATAAAGAGTCCGGGTCTAACGATAACACAATGAAATAATTGGTTTCCCAACGCTATAGATTATAGAAACTGTACCAATGGTTTTTAAAGCACACCAACAAAATAATTGCTCTTACATTATATTGGATGTTACGATAACAAATAATAAAATCATAAAATAGTTTTGCAATAATCAATAATTGATAAAATATTGCTCGTTTAATTTTAACTTTTTTGTAAAATATGTAATACGACAAAGTAATTTTGTTTTCTGGATGAGTGAAATAAACAAATCCATTATTGTATGATATTCAAAAAGCGTAGTTATCTTTTAAAACCAGTACTCATCTCTATCTCTGTCAACCTTGTCTGGTGATTTGGTAAGGCACTTTATAAATCAGTGATGCAATAATTATAACACTTACCAAAAATAACTACTTCACACACACACACACACACACACACACACACACAGAGAGAGAGAGAGAGAGAGAGAGAGAGAGAGAGAGAGAGAGAGAGAGAGAGAGAGAGAGTACCTGGTTCTCCACATCCCTGGGAGTTACAAACGTCATAAGGACAACACTCTGAACATGGAACGTAGGAATTCCTCTGTTGCAATTTGAGTTCATACCTTTTATCATTTCTTCTGACCTGACAAGACTATTATTCAGAGACATTGGCTGTTAGTGTATATCAAAAGATAGTGTTTTTTTTTTTTTCTTGTTTGGGTTCTGACAAAAATACTACTTTACAAAATTAAATTTAGATTCAGAATTTGTTTTTGATAAAAATATATAATTTTATTTGAAATATCTGTTTTAAAATTGTTTCATGAAACTAGAGACACCGTTGTGACAAATGAATATAAAACCTGTTGACACGACTACTATCAAATGAATTTATATATCAATTCATGTGAAAGGTGACAGTCCAAGTTTTTAAAATGCAAATTAACTGGCCATTCTAAAATTTTATTTCAGTGTTGCAAGAGAATAACCTTATTAAAATTCAATGAAAATCTTTTGGTTTTATATATTCGACAAATGTTTCCTGCAGTTGCACATGATAAGACTTTACTATCGGATCTTAGAAGCAAGTCTTTGGATTCAATTCCCTAGTCTCTTAGATTTTACTCGAGGTTCATTGGATTATGGCAATTTACTTAACAGTTGGTTGAAACCACAGTGCCCTGTACAAAATACCGTCAGGAATATTCTTTTGAAGACATATTTTTACACTTACGCTGTTCGATCTACACCCGATATTATACAGTATTTCACTACGGTCATTTTCATATCTCTCAGTAAAGCACAACTAGAAAAGGATCAACAAAAAATAAAAGGCAAGTTAGAAATTAATTAATCAATTAATCAATCAATCAATAAGACAACCTTATATCTCCAAGCTCCATTCAAGGTTGTGTCAGTGAAGTATATTCTTCTGTTGTTACTAAGGTTCTTATATACTGCTGAATTTCCAGCTGCTTACATTTTACTTCCAACGGAACTGTTTTAAAAATACAAACCCCTGCGAAACATGTGATATTACGGCATATGACACATGGCAAAGCATTTTTTGGACAAGGCCTGGTGCCCTGTGATATTACGGCATATGACACATGGCAAAGCATTTTTTGGACAAGGCCTGGTGCCCTGTGATGTTACGGCATATGACACATGGCAAAGCATTTTTTGGACAAGGCCTGGTGCCCTGTGATATTACGGCATATGACACATGGCAAAGCATTTTTTGGACAAGGCCTGGTGCCCTGTGATATTACGGCATATGACACATGGCAAAGCATTTTTTGGACAAGGCCTGGTGCCCTGTGATGTTACGGCATATGACACATGGCAAAGCATTTTTTGGACAAGGCCTGGTGCCCTGTGATGTTACGGCATATTACACATGGCAAAGCACTTTTTGGATAAGGCCTGGTGTCCTGTTATGTTACGGCATATTACACATGGCAAAGCACTTTTTGGATAAGGCCTGGTGCTCTGTGATGTTGCGGCATATGACAAATGGCAAAGCACTTTTTGGACAAGGCCTGGTGCCCTGTGATATTACGGTATATGACACATGGCAAAGCGCTTTTTGGATAAGGTCTGGTGCCCTGTGTCAGCACCATGCATTATGAAACAGTAATAATACCAAATGTTTATTTTATTATACGTGTATTGTCAAAATAACACCAGTGCCTCGAAAAGTTAAATTCTTAATCATTCAAATACATACGCACATCCATTTATTTCACTGATTTTTATACAAATGCCTCGTTCCAATGCTTTATAGTTATCTTTGTGTCATATATGACGTCAATATTCATAAGCCAATCTCTAAAATTATGCGGGTTATCTAGACGTATCCATCTTTTTACGGAATGTAGATATGTATGTACCATATCGATATGAATAAAGAAAAGTTGTGTTTGTTATGTAATATAAATTATTTTTGCATTACCTCCCCTTGTTGACAAACTTTTATCACGTGACAATGACGCGGCTGAATTACGCCATTACAATGTAAACATCTTATACTTTGTGTTCCTGCAAATACACAAATTGGAGAGAGTCAGCTAGCTGTATATGTTCATGTTGCTGCTTATAATCATGATAAGAAGCATGTATTTTAAATATGTTATCTATTTTAAGACATTTTTTCTCTTTAAACTTTCGGTATTTCCAGTTTATTAGCAACAAAAATTGGTACTTCTAAATGTGTACATTCCATGCAAGGGTTAAACCAAATAAATAAATAATAAAGCATACAAGGGTAACATTTTTTGGTTATTTATATTTTCCCATATTATTATTATTATTATTATTATTATTATTATATTTATTATTATTATTATTATTATTATATTATTATTATTATTATTATTATTATATCTTTATTATTATTTAGACATATAACTTACCTTTAAGAGTTGAACCAATAATAGCGGCACTCAGTAAAACTGAAATTAAAAAAAAAAATTTTTTTAATTTAGAAAGACAACAATAAATAAATAAATATATAAATAAATAAATAAATAAATAAATAAATAAATAAATAAATAAATGTTGCCTTATTGCTTTACATCAGTATTTATTTATTTCCCCCTACAACGAGATTTAAGATTAATTGGCCTATCAGTATCAAAAGTAAAAACTAAACATAACAGACTTATTAAACAAGTAACTAAGGATATGAACAGACAATATGTAATGTTTTCATTTGATAACATTATATATTAAATTAATGTTGTTTTAGAATTGGAGAATAGTCTTGGTCTTTTGGACAATCAAGATTTTAGTCCAAATCCGTTTATACCAAACTGCACATGTAAATATATAAGGAAATGAAGTGCGACTGAAGTCTCTTCAATCATCCGGGTTTTAAGGTCATAAACATAAATTGTATATATTGTATAACAAGTTTAATAGTAACTTCAAATCCAAATGTATCAGTGGTACTAGTCCAGAACGCATTTCTAGAAGTATCTAAAGCTGGGCAAGAACATGAAGCATGTTGTGTAAAACAGTATAGAAGACTTGATTATAGATACAAAGTGTATGATGTTTGGGGGTGTGGTCCATAATTTCAATAGACTTTGTAGCAATGAGATCGTTTTTGGAACAGATTTTAATACATCAAAGCAGATTTGAAACTAAGTTTCTACTGTATTTTCCCCCTTCGGCTTCTAAGGTTTTGTCTGCAATCTCAGAACAGACGCCTTGATATAAGTGAAAGGATCTTTGCTTTGCCATACAACGCCATAATTTAACTCAGCTCTTATCAAACGTTGTAACATATAAACTTATTTTTAAACCTAAATTAATAAACTTAGGTGACTTTTTCTTTATTCAAATGAAGATTTACACCGGTCGTTTATTATCAAGCTGACAACTGTACCATCGCTTCATTTAACACTAAATGACGTCTATTCTATATATTTGGGTCTGTTGATCGTAGTCATTACATTAGATAGTTATATTAAAGATGTTTCTTTTACTTTCCTCCGCCAAACACACAAGTAATAACCGCATCTGTTTTAAAATTTGTGACTACGATGAAAAGAAATCGAACATTATTAATTTGAATATTGAAGTTGTGTAGCCATGTTGTAAATGAAATGAACAACGTTAACTGGTGTTTATTGCCCAACTGTACACGGTCTGCCATGCACGCGCGACAGAGTGAAATAATGTCCGTTAATAACTGCACGGTATTAAAACAAATAATAGTTGTCCAGTTCTTAATTACAACATAATAATAATAATAATGATAATAAAAGTAATAATAATAATAATAATCGTTATATCTATATTTTAACATACTAGAAAATTTCATCCAACTCATTTTAACCAACTTCTCGATATCAGTTCAAAATATTTTGAAAGAGAAATATGGCGATCTTTAAGATAAGATAAATATAGAATTGTGTTATCTCCGCTAACTCGTAGATAGGAAGAGGCCATGTAAATTTGTTATTTTAATCTGTAACTAAAATCGAGCTTTACTTCTAATGTTTTTAAATTTTATCGGTTAATACATTTAAAAATTACGACTGTGGTAGCTAAGTTGGTAGAGTGCTCGCTCCGTAAGTGGGAGGTCGTGGGTTCGAACCCCGACCGGGTCTGACCCAAGACTTGAAAGTGGGTAGTGACTGTTCTTTCACCAAGCACTCGGCATAACGAAATGAAAGTCATGGTTCTTTCGGATAGGAATTTAAAATAATCGAGGTCCCGTTTCACGGCAGGCGTCGCACGATAAAGAAACCTGCTGTATAATGCCATCAGCACAACGCACAGGCAAAATTTCTGCACTTTCGCCTATAGCTGGCGACGTCTCGATATAAGTGAAATATTCTTGACTGGGACGTTAAACACCATTACTCAACTTAACTCATTTAAAAATGCATTATGATAGATACGGCACACACACAGATTATACATGTATATAAATGGTGATTTACATTCAAATCAAAACGTAATTTTCCGATAATGGTTAATAACAATAAACGGAGTTTTTTATTCAATTTTCGATATGAAGAAGAAGAACACTGAATTTTTCACGAATAAAGTTCTTCGGTTTATCTACGGCTAATTAAACTGATTACTTTCTCAATCCGGATTCAATCTGTTTTAGAGAGCTAATGAAAGGATGCAAATAAACATTTTTACATGTAGGAAGTATGAAATCAACCTACAAGTTTCTATTTCTATAGCCAGTTGGCAGGATAAATACACACACTGGATCTTAGTGTGCAGGGAAAACCGGGGAACACGATAAGTTTACACGACCCCACGTGTTAACAAAATCTTCAAAACATTCATTATGGCATATTACACAAACAAGATCGCATCGCTAGGTCCTAAATGGCCAAGTGGTCTAAAGCGCGTGCCTACAATCACAGCGCCTCTCTGCCTAGGTTCGAATCCCGCTCGGGAAGATCCTAGTGTGAGAAAGTTTGTCAGTTTGCTTGCTGAAGGTTTTTTCGGAGTACTCGGCTTCCTCCATCATCCCTGAACTATCTCGAAATATGTAAAAGATTCCTGAATAACACAAGTGCTGTTACGGATCATAAATCTCGTGTAATCATGGATCACAAATCCAAGTGTAATCATGGGTCACAAATCCGAGTGCTGTCATAGATAAAAACAAGAGGCCCATGGGCCTTAACGCTCACCTGAGGATATGTCCAAAAGACAATATAATTAGTACTGAAACTTTACAAGTTTTCTCAAGTTACGAACTGCCACAAAACTTAATCAGAAATATATCCACTCACATTTCATTTATAAGTAGCTTATATTATATGCATGAAATAACTGAAATGCCATGAATAATTTCCAAATCATTAACAAATTCCAATATACTTATGCAACTATGTCCTTGACCTTTGAACATATATGACCTTGAACCATATATGATCGTCATGTCAATACCTACAATATTGTAATATACATGCCTATTCAAAAAGTTACAGTTTTCAAGATAATAAGCAATTTATGACTTCTTTTGCAGCTGTGACCTTGACCTTTGAACACATGACCTTGAACCATATATCAAAATGATCATTGCTGCAATACCTACAATATTCTAATATACATGCCTATACAAAAAAGTTAATAGTATTCAAGATGATTAGCAATTTAAGTCTTCTTTTGCAGTCCCAGTGTAATCTTGGATCACAAACCCCCGTGTAATCATGGATCAAAAATCCGAATGCTGTCATTAGTCACAAATCCGAGTGTAATCATGAATTACAAACCAGAGTGCTATCATAGATAAAAAATCAGAGTGAAATCATGGATCTCAAATCCGAGTGTTGCCATGGATCACCTGCTATTTGATACCGAGAAAACAGTGAAGTGATGCTTAGTCATACCGTCCATCAATGCATCACACCTTTTGTCCTATACTGCCTTCCTGTTTCAGTAAAATGTTCTATGAGTTATGTCCCTTTGACCTGAGCCTCTGATAGAATTGTAATTTAAAACTATTTGGTAAACTAGTTTATGTATTAACTACTTCATGAATGGCTGGCTATGTCTGAATACTACTCCACCAATGACTGGATATGTCTTCATATCATTCATTAATTGTTGGCTATGTCTTAATACTACTTCATCAATGGATGGCTATGTCTAAATACTACTTCATCAATGGCTGGCTATGTCTAAACATTACTTCATCAATGGCTATGTCTTAATACTACTTCATCAGTGGCTGACTATGTCTAAATACTACCTAATCCACGGCTGACTATGTCTAAAAACTACTATAAATTAATAAAATGGATTACTTTCTCTGAATACTACTACCTCGATTTTGGCTATGTCTTAATACTACTTCGTCAATGGCTGGTTGTGTCCAAATACTATTTATTCGTTGACTGACTATGTCTAAATACTACCTCATCAATGGCTGGCTATGTCTAAATACTACTTTATCAATGGCTGGCTATGTCTAAATACTACTTTATCAATGACTGGCTATGTTTTAAAAGCGTTTCATCAATGGCTTGCTATGTCTAAATACTACTTCATCAATGGCTTGCTATGTCTAAATACTACTTCATCAATGAGTGGCTATGTCTGAATACTACTTCATTAATTGCTGGCTATGTCCTAATACAATTTCATTAATGGCTGGATATGTCATAATACTACTTCATCAATGGCTGGCTGTCTTAATACTACTTCATCAATGGCTGGCTATGTCTAAATACTACTACATAAATGACTGGCTATGTCTAAATTCTACTTTATCAATGGCTGGCTATGTTTTTAAAGCGTTTCATCAATGGCTTGCTATGTCTGAATACTACTTCATAAATGGCTGGCTATGTCTAAATACCACTTCAAAATGGCTGGCTATGTCTAAATTCAACTTTATCAATGACTGGCTATGTCTGAATACTACTTCATTCATTGCTGGCTATGTCTTAATACAATTTCATTAATGGCTGGATATGTCATAAAACAACTTCATCAATGAATGGCTGTCTAAATACTTCTTCATCAATGGCTGGCTATGTCTAAATACTACGTCATAAATGGCTGGCTATGTCTAAATTCAACTTTATCAATGACTGGCTATATCTAAATACTACTTCATAAATGGCTGGCTAAGTTTTAATACTACTTTATCAATGACTGACTATGTTATACTACCACTTTATCAATAGCTGGCTATGTGTTAATTACACTTCATCAATGGCTGGCTAAGTCTTTATACATATACTTCTATATCAATGACTGTTGTGTCTTTATACCACTACATCAATGGCTGGCTATATTTAAAACTACTTCATCAATAGCTGGCTATGTTAAAAACTACTTCATCAATAGCTGGCTATGTTTAAAACTACTTGATCAATGGCTGGTTATGTTGTATGACTACTTTACCAATAAATGGCTATGTTATAATTCCTCTTCAACAATGGCTATGTCTGGCTATGTTTAAAATATTACTTTATTAAAGGCTGGCTATGGCAAAATACGTCTTCGTAAATGGCTGGGTATGTTTTAATGTTACTTCATCAATGACTGGCTAGGTTTAAAACATTACTTTATTTATGACTGGCTATTGCTTCATTTTTCTTCACCAATGGCTGGATATGTCTTAATATTCCTTCATCAATGGGTGGCTATGTGTTAATACTACTACACCAATGGATGTTTTTGTCTAAATACTTCTGCATCAATATCTGTTTGTGTCTTAATACCACTTCATCAATGACTGACTATGTCTTAAGACTTCTTCCTCAATGGATGGCTATGTTTAAAACATTACTTTATTAATTGCTGATTATTACTTCATTTTTCTACATTAATGGGTGGCTTTGTCTTAATATTACTTCATCAATGGGTGGCTATGCCTTAATACCACTTTATAATTGGCTGTGTATATATACTACTTCATCAATAGCAATGTCTATATACTTCTATATCAATGGCTGGTTATGTCTTAATATTACTCCATCAATAGGTGTCTATGTCTTAATACCACTTTATTATTGGCCGGCTGTGTCAATAAACTACTTCATCAGTAGCTGGCTATGTCTTAAAACTACTTCATCAATGGCTGGTTATGTCTCAATACTATTCCATAAATAGCTGGCTACGTCCATAAACTATTACATCAATAGCTGGCTATGTCTATAAACTGCTTCATCAATGGCTGGCTAGGTCTTAATATTACTCCATCAATGGCTGGCTATGTCTAGGTACTATTACATCAATGGCTGGCTTTGTCGATATACTATTACATCAATGGCTGGCTATGTCCTTATGCTATTACATCAATGGTTAGCTATATCCATATACTATTACATCAATAGATGGCTATGTCCATATACAATTACATCAAGGGCTTGTTATGTCCATATACTATTTCATCAATGGCTGGCTATGTCCATATACTATGACATCAAGGGCTGGCTGTGTCCATATACTATTATATCAATGGCTGGCTATGTCTATATACAGTTAAATCAATGGCTGGTTATGTCTATATACTATGAAATCAATGGCTGGCTATGTCCATATATTATTACATCAATGGCTGGCTATGTCTATATACAATTACATCAATGGCTGGCTATGACCATATACAATTACATCAATGGCTGGCTATGTCTATATACAGTTAAATCAATGGCTGGCTATGTCATATACTATTACATCAATGGCTGGCTATGTCCATATACAATTATATCAATGGCTGGCTATGTCCATATACTATTACATTAATGGCTGGCTATGTCCATATACTATTACATCAATGGCTGGCTATGTCCATATACAATTAAAACAATGGCTGGCTATGTCCATATACAATTATATCAATGGCTGGCTATGTCCATATACTATTACATTAATGGCTCGCTATGTCCATATACTATTTGATCAATGATTGGCTATGTCTATATACAATTAAATCAATGGCTGGCTATGTCTATATACAATTAAATCAATGGCTGGCTATGTCCATATACTATTACATCAATGGCTGGCTATGTCCATATACAATTATATCGATGGCTGGCTATGTCCATATACTATTACATTAATGGCTGGCTATGTCCATATACTATTACATCAATGGCTGGCTATGTCCATATACAATTAAAACAATGGCTGGCTATGTCCATATACAATTATATCAATGGCTGGCTATGTCCATATACTATTACATTAATGGCTCGCTATGTCCATATACTATTCGATCAATGGTTGGCTATGTCTTTATACAATGAAATCAATGGCTGGCTATGTCTATATACAATTAAATCAATGGCTGGCTATGTCCATATACAATTACATCAATGGCTGGCTATGTCTTTATACTATTATATCGATGGCTGGCTATGTCCATATACTATTACATCGATGGCTGGCTATGTCTTATTAGACAGAGGAAAAAACAATAATACAATTGAGAAACTGATTATGTTTCAAGTTTGTAAACTTATTCTTTGTTTTGAAACCATTTCCAAAAATATTACTTCATCTTTTTTTGGCTTTGTCTTGACATAGGATTAGTTAAAATAACATTTTGTAAAGAAATATGTTATTTTAAAACTGTGAATTTTTTAATACAAGTTCAAAACTTTTTGCCTAAAACATTTTAATAAAATTAATTTATATATTGCTTGTAACATCTCAATACAAGTCAACTTATCTTGACTGAATGAAATAGAGTGAAAAATACAAATGTTATGTCCAAATCATGGCGCCGAGTACTAGGAAAACAAAGTATCAAATTATTCTACTGGTGTCAGGATAATGGACTGGGGTATTAATACGCTTGCCTGTGTCATACCAACTCAGTGAGTTAGCACCTTAACAAGTTGCTCTTAGTGCACATTAGTAAAAGGAGTGGAGTGGAGTAATGGTGTTTTACGTCCCAGTCAACAATCTTTCACTTATTTCCAGGCAGTCAGGTTCTGGGATTGGGGAGGAAACCGGAGTGCCCCGAGAAAACCACCGACCTTCGGCAGGCGAACAGACAAACTTTCTCACACTAGGATCTTTCCAGAGTGGGATTCAAAACCCAGGCGGTGAGAGCCGCTGTGATCCGTAGACCACTTGGCCACCGAGGCCCCACATTAGTACAAGGCAGACCATTATACACAATTGCATGTACACAAACTTATGTAGAATAATCCTAGAAATTAATAATATGGCTCTCACCACAAATAAATTTAAAATTGCCAAGATGTTTAACAAAATGACAACCAACCAATCATATCAAGATATGCTAGAGTTGGATTCAAACCCTAGGCACTGTCATCCTGAAGCATGCCTTTATCACATTGACTTGGATATAAATATCAAATAGTTGATGTCTGGATTCAATAAAATAATGTAACTAGCTGTTGGTGTCTTGATGTAAGTAAACTTGACTGTAAAAGATGAAGTAAATATTTTTCAATAAAATTTCTATTGGAGGTATTTATCCGATACAAGTTAATAATTATCTTCAATTGGACAACTCCAATGTAACATCCGACTTGTGGCATCTCAATAAATGTTATATAACTACAGTTACATTTATTAAGTCTCAAAGCTATTTCAATTTCAATTTCCTCAAGTCCTGGGCAAAAACTGTTTTAGTGTTCTTGAGCACTTCTCGAGAGGCTAAGTTGGAAATCGCAGTCGCATCAGATCCTGGTGTGAAAAGAAAATCATTTTGCTGGCCAAAGTAGTTATGAATGGAAACTTTTGGTTTACTCCACTATCTCTGAACTGACTGTCTTAATGTAAGTAAAAAATATTAACCGAGATGGGGATCTTTAGGAAGAGACCTTTAAAAACAATGACCCATGTCACGGCAGGCATGGCACATTAAAGAATCCTCCATGCACATTGCCCTAATGGCACTGCAAAGGTAAAAATTTTCTGAAACTTCACCTACAGCTGATGACGTCTTTATTTAAGTGAAATATTCTTGACTAGGATGAAAACCCCATTAAATCAATCAGACTTGGATGGAAACCTGTTCACCTGGACACAAGTGAAAAATCTTGAAACATAAAATATTACTTGAAATTCTAATTCTTTGTAAAGTCTTATGTAGATATTTTTCAAATAAGTAAAATTGTTCAAAGCTATGTTAGAATTCCAAAATCATAATAATAATAAGTAAACATTTAAAATAATAAATGGGATCTGTGTTAAGTAAATTGCTAAATAGTTAGCAAATTAAATTCTGACAAATTTGGGAAATCCATAAACGATTCTGTAATTGATATCTGATATAAATGTATAATTATACAGGAACAAGGTCAAACATATCAACAAAAAATTCCACAGATTTAAAAGTCTTGCCTGGTTAGTTTTCGATCGAGTAGAAAATACAATGTACATTACTTTAACATAAACATTCACATTTTGACACGCCATTGCTGCCGACACCCGAAAAGTAACACCTAAGTCTTGCGCATGCCTTATGGCGATGCCAGGCTCAACAAAAACTCTTTAAACAGAAGATAAAAAAATTCTACAAGCATACTATGCAAACAAAGCTTTGAACAATTGGAGGCCTTAAAATGTCCTCTAAAGCAATCATCAATTTTTACAATTGTACTTCAAATAAAGGGGCCAAGTGGTAAAGATGTTAGCCTTGTTACTCATGACATCTCACTGCTTTGGGTTTGACCCCACAACTGCAAGTACAAAAGGTTTGTCCTTGTAGGGACTTACAGATTAGCTTGTCACCAATATAAGGAACCGAGTGGTCTGTGACAATGTAAGCCTATGTACTACTATCGGTCCATAATGATTTGTCATATAACATATTTAGAGAACAATACTCCATTCTTGAAACAAAATCATTCAAAATACATGTACAGGTAAAATTTACTGACCTAAATGGGAAAAATAACCAGACTTATTCAAAGTTTCTTTAATTCTGTACATTAAACAATTTAATGTTTTTAACAAGATAACAAATTCACAATGTCCAAAATAACCCTTATACACCTTTCTAGTTTACAACACAAGATATTTTTATTTAAAAATTTAATTTAATTAGGTCAATGGTTTTTTTTAAATATAATCTTACTGTTATTTTTTTTAAAGAAAGTTTTGAATAAGACATTTGGAAAAACAATGTGACGAACAATTATGGACCAATAGAAGTTTGATGCAGATCATGCGCCAAGTGAACTTGTGTCTAAGATTTATCCTCAAGATTAATAAAAATTCTCTTGTCATGAGTAGCTGAAAAATTGCTGATGTGAAGTAAAACACAACCAATCACTTCATATAAATTATGTACGTTTCAAAAAAATATAACAAGATCATATTATAAATAAATTAAAAATAATTTATTAACTTTGGATAAGAGCTGTCATTGATATATTAAAACAGAATCCCTGAACAAGAATTGAAATAACTATAAAAACTGCAGGCTGCCACTTGTTTACAATCGCTTAACATTATTTATCTTAATATATCAATGACAGCTTTGTGTATGCGTGTGTTTGTGTCTGTGATTGTGCAGATGTTGTGTGCATGTGTGCGTGTATTGGTGTATGTTTCTTCTGTCAATGGTAGGTTGTGCTGACAATTCTACTTCTCTCCTTTTAGTTAATCAACAATATCGGCATTATCTTCCCAGCGGGTCAGCCACCACTAATGAAAAATCAGACTCAAAGACCAAGGCAGAGCATTTCTCCATTAACAAAGGTACATTGATGTATGTAAAAAGACCAAAAAAATCAATTTAGGTATGTTTCCGATGCGGGTAAAACTCACCCTTTACAAATAACAACATGTTAGAGGGGACAGAAAGTGATGTAACAAGAAAGAGAAAGAAGGATAAATGATTAGCAATGGACAATTTAGTGTATTAGTAAAGTGAACGTTAACTAAAGGATTGTCATTATCTGACCATCGTTAACATATATATACTAAATGTATATATGCCAAATATTTAATTTTTTTATACATCAATGATACCAAGTTAACTTCAAAACACTAAACCCCGATTTCCAAACCCAACCCTTCACCATTGATGACACGACCAAACCGCTAAAAGGACAAGAATCCGATTTGATGTCGAAAAACCGCCAGGATTGAAGCGGAGCAACCAGACACAAACTAACACTGAAGGAAGAAAACAATAAAAACATACATAAATAACAGTAAAAATTATATATATACAAACTGGTCTGCTATATATCTCCTATATAAAGTTCGAAAATTTCTCAATGTATTTGCTATCTTATAAAATTCCTTAAGATATTGTCCACCGTCCTATCATACTGACCAGTAGTGTCTAAATAGGTTTGTATTATAACATGTTCCTCAGACTTTTGTCCATTGTACAAAACATGTAGACCAGTAGTGTCTGTAAAATAGGTTTGTAGTTTAAAGAGTTCCTCAGAATGTTGTACACAGAACAAATTGACCAGTACCGTCCTGAGGGTTTCCATTATATTTTATTATGATCCTCAAAATATTAACTGATTGTCCGTAGATATATGCGTTTGTTTATACTTTTAATGTGTTCCTTAAAATATTGTCCATTGTCTTCAAAATATTGACCAATATTGTCCATAAGTTAATGAATATATTCTTGTTGTTCCTCGATGTGGGTTTATAAACTTTTGTTTCCGTCTTCTAGCTGTCCAGAAAATATATGGATCCATTCTAATCTTTTCTAAAAATACAAAAAAAATCTATGTAAAAAGATTGCCATCTTAATTTTTTAAAAAAAAGAAATTAATGAATACCAAAATGATGCTTTATAACTAAAACATTTATTTCATAGTGTTATTTGGTTGGTTTTTAAATTAGAAGTCCCAGCACTAAGCATATCAAAATGTTACCTACATATATAATGCTTTATCTGTAACTTGCAAGACAATAAAATGCTATTCCAATATAGAAAAGATATAAGGTATACTTTTTTGGAAACATTTATTTGAAGGCCTTTTTCTTGTATTTTTTAATACTCTCATTACTCCTCTCATACAACTTAAATATTTATTTTGAATGAAATCGGGAGATGATTTCAATTTTTATATTATTACCTTAATATATTCCTATCAGTTCTTTCTTTCTCGATTTATTTATTTTTTTTCTTGATTAACCTGAAAAAAAACAAAAAACATTTATCATTATATAGAAACACAACAAAGGAATATGTCAAAACAAATGCATCTTCAACTCTCCCTCCCCCAGACAGTAATAGGCCCAATAGGGCCTGTATAGCTCACTTCGAACACCTTTAATTTTTGTTTTTGGCTTTTTCTTTTTAAAATATAAATCTAATTATTTAAATGTAGACTAATTCACAAAAAATATCCTTATTTCCTAATATTTCAAGAAATATTTATCATGAATTTCTTTTGAATTAGACATGTACTTTCAGGGGAGAAGATTTTCAAAAATGTAGGCTGAAAATACACATTATTTGCATATTAAGTAAATATTGCCTAAATAAAATAATTGTACAGAAATACCCTTTACATATGTTTTATCCCCGTCATCTATTTTCTTGTTTCAAATAATAAAATTGACCTCTTGACCTTGACATTTAATATTCAGCAATTTGGTGATCTATCCAAAGTTTAATGTAACAGATCTGCAATTGTTTTATTGAAAATCCATTGATTAAAAAAAAAAAAGAAATTTTTGGATCATTAATAGTGATACAAATAATCATCAACATTACAGTATTTAAAAAAAAAAAAAGAAAAAAAAACATTAATAATAATAATAAATTTTTTAAAAAATCCCACTCGAAGCAAGATATTTAAATCATGACCTTTACATTAGTGCAAAAAGAGTTGAAAACAGGAAATTATATATTACCTAATCTATAGGAATATGGTTTCTAAATGTCCATTATTTCTGTGAAGTTTTGGTTCTAACAGCTAGTATTTCTTTATTTTACTAAAAATTTGGAAGTTTTGTGCCAGATTTTTTCCTCAGTTTTTGACACAATCTGACTTGTAGTGTTTGTGTGTTCCTGAAAATATTGTTCATTGTTCTCAACATGTTGTCCATTTTTTCTGTAAATCAGTTTACATCCTTTCTTCCCCAAATGTCTATTGTTCTCAACATATTGACTATTATTGTCTGTGAATGCTTTCTGTATGATATTATGTTCCCCATTCATTCGTCATTTCCAAAATATCCATTTATTTATGGGTTGGTGTATACTTTTGTTGTTTTCCTCAAAATAAAATCACTATTGCTTTTTTTTTTAAATAACAGCTTTTTTCTTGGTGTAGTTATGTAGAAATCTAAGTATTATTCCTACAAGTACAAAAAAAGATCAATGTAAAATATAATATAATCGATTTAAATAAGATTGGACATGAAACAGGGATTAAAAAAGCCTCGTATACTTCCTAAACATTGGTGGTTTTTTAAGTTTCATTCACCAGGGTCTGCATGATTAAGGTATTATTCTGGTTTACCGGAGGTTAAAACACATTTTACATTTTTTTTTGCTAACTACAGTCTTCTTTGTTTCTCTTTGTGTCTTCTCCCATGGAGAAAGTTGAATTTTCTCACTAATGTGTAAACCTGCTCACAGGTTGCTTGCTTGGATTATTGCCCTTTCATACTGTTTTTACTTTGTATGAAAAGCCAAAAAAAAAAAAAAAAGGAATTGATGGCAATAAAATATTTTGGGTAGGGGCATTTCAAGTGGGTCGGGCGGTCAACGGCAAACAAAGTTAATTTTATTTTAGGCCTAACCAATCCACCATTTATTACCTCGCTGCCTTGACTTGGTGAAATATTTTCATTACAACTTAAGTAGCTCAGTTGGTAGAGTGTTTGCATTGTATGTGGGAGTTTGTGGTTGTGGTTCAAACACCGACCAGGTCTCACCAAAACTTGGAAATAGGCAGTGACTGTTCTTTCGCTAAGCACTCAGCAATTAGAAATGAGTCACAGGGTCCTTTGTCGAATACCTTAAAAACCTATGCCCCGTGTCATGACAGGTTCTCATAAGAAAAACTATCCAGATTGGCTTGAGCACACTGCAAAGGTCAAAATTTTGGTCACCACCCATCACTGGTGACGTCTTGATATAAGGGATGTAAAACCTAATTCAATAAATGAATGGATGTTATTACTCAACTGAATTACAGTTAAAAAAGGGAGATAATTTTAATTTCTATAATTACCTCTATTTATTTTCATCTGTTCCTTTTCTTTTTCTTGATTTACCTGATCAAATAGAAATAATATTTTAATTAAAGATATGAAAATACCATGAAGGTATATACTGGAGCAATTGTTTTCTACCTCAAGTGTCGAGAAAAATAAAATTCAGCAAATGCTGGGAAAAACAAAAGGGCCGACTCTAATAAAGAAATGCTTAGACCAGAATAAGCATTAATGTGGCCAAGCTCAATTTAACTTATGATGACAAAAATCTTTCATGTTTTTAAACAGCCTATGGGTCTTTCCAAGTTTGAACAAAAATCTGAACAGTTTGCATGTTTTCATTATAGTCCCATGAACAAAATTGAAAAAGGATGAAAATGACCTTTTGACCTTAACATTAAAAAAGTGATTTATCCAATATTTAATCTTACAAAGACATGTCCTTATTTTAACAAAAATCTATTCATAAAAAAAATATTCTTACTAATTTAAATACAAATAACCTTCAAACTTCACAAGTTGTTTAAATCTGAATAACAAAAAAATCTCAATATTAAAAAAAAAAAAAAACTCAATGGAAGCATATATATCACGATGCTCAAGGGAAAAACACAATAATAAAAAAAAAAATTATATTACCTAATTTATAGGTTTTTGGTGACTCATTTTCCATTATATCTTTCCTTGCAGTTCTGGTTGTAAATTTTGCAGTTTTTTCATCTGTGACTCTCTTTATTTAGTAAAAGTTAGATTTTCCTTAATTTTGGAAGTTATTCATTTTCTCTTCACTATCCAAGTTTAAGTTGTGGGCAGGGTTTCTCTCTCTTCATCTCATTTGTGACTATGGGCAGGGTTTCTCTTTTCTTCATCTTATTTGTGACTATGGGCAGGGTTTCTCTTTTCTTCATCTTATTTGTGACTATGGGCAGGGTTTCTCTTTTCTTCTCATTTGTAATTATGGGCAGGGTTTCTCTTTTCTTCATCTTATTTGTGACTATGGGCAGGGTTTCTCTTTTCTTCATCTTATTTGTGACTATGGGCAGGGTTTCTCTCTCTTCATCTCATTTTTGACTATGGGCAGGGTTTCTCTTTTCTTAGCCATAACATTTGTGACTATGGGCAGGGTTTCTCTTTTCTTCATCTCATTTGTGACTATGGGCAGGGTTTCTCTTTTCTTCACCATCTCATTTGTGACTATGGGCAGGGTTTATCTTTTCTTCACCATCTCATTTGTGACTATGGGCAGGGTTTTTCTTTTCTTCACCATCCCATTTGTGACTATGGGCAGGGTTTCTCTTTTCTTCATCTCATTTGTGACTATGGGCAGGGCTTCTCTTTTCTTCACCATCTTATTTGTGACTATGGGCTGGGTTTTTCTTTTCTTCGCCATAACATTTTTGACTATGGGCAGGGTTTCTCTTTTCTTCACCATCTTATTTGTGACTATGGGCAGGGTTTTTCTTTTCTTCACAATAACATTTTTGACTATGGGCAGGGTTTCTCTTTTCTTCACCATCTCATTTGTAACTATGGGCAGGGTTTTTCTTTTCTTCACCATCTCATTTGTGACTATGGGCAGGGTTTCTCTTCTTCACCATAACATTTTTGACTTTGGGCAGGGTTTATCTTTTCTTGGCCATAACATTTGTGACCATGGGCAAAGTTTCTCTTTTCTTCATCTCATTTTTGACTATGGGCAGGGTTTCTCTTTTCTTCATCATCTCATTTGTGACTATGGACAGGGTTTCTATTTTCTTCACCATCTTATTTGTGACTATGGGCAAGGTTTATCTTTTCTTCACCATCTCATTTGTGACTATTATTTTTGACTATGGGCAGTGTTTCTCTTTTCTTCACCATCTCATTTATGACTAGTATTTTTGACTATGGGCAGGGTTTTTCTTTTCTTCGCCATTACATTTTTGATTATGGGCAGGGTTTCTCTTTTCTTCACCATATTATTTGTGACTATGGGCAGGGTTTCTCTTTTCTTCAACATCTCATTTGTAACTATAGGCAGGGTGTCTCTTTTCTTCACCATCTCATTTGTGACTATGGGCAGATTTCTCTCTTCATCTCATTTGTGACTATGGCAGGGTTTCTCTTCTTCACCATAACATTTTTGACTATGGGCAGGGTTTCTCTTTTCTTCGCCATAACATTTGTGACTATGGGCAGGGCTCCTCTTTTCTTCATCTCATTTTTTCTATGGGCAGGGTTTCTCTTTTCTTCATCTCATTTTTGACTATGGGCAGGGTTTCTGTTTTCTTCACCATCTTATTTGTGATTATGGGCAGGGTTTATCTTTTCTTCACCATCTCATTTGTGACTTATTTTTGCCTTGGGCAGGGTTTCTCTTTTCTTCGCCATAACATTTGTGACTATGGGCAAGGTTTCTCTTGTCTTCATCTTATTTGTGACTATGTGCAAGGTTTTTGTCTTTTCTTCATCTCATTTTTGACTATGGGCAGGGTTTCTCTTTTCTTCACCATCTCATTTGTGACTATGGGCAGGGTTTTATCTTTTCTTCACCATCTCATTTGTGACTATTATTTTTGACTATGGGCAGGGTTTCTCTTTTCTTCACCATCTCATTTGTGACTATGGGCAGGGTTTTTCTTTTCTTCATCTCATTTGTGACTATTATTTTTGACTATGGGCAGGGTTTCTCTTTTCTTCACCATCTCATTTGTGACTATGGGCAGGGTTTTTCTTTTCTTTGCCATAACATTTGTGACTATGGGCAGGGTTTCTCTTTTCTTCACCATCTTATTTGTGACTATGGGCAGGATTTCTCTTTCTTCACCATCTCATTTGTGACTATGGGCAGGTTATTCTTTTTTTCATCTCATTTGTGACTATGGGCAGGGTTTCTCTTTTCTTCACCATCTTATTTGTGACTATGGGCAGGGTTTCTCCTTTCTTCACCATCTCATTTGTGACTATGGGCAGGGTTTCTCCTCTCTTCATCTCATTTCTGGCTATTGGCAGGGTTTCTCTTGCTTTCTTATTTTTGACTATAGGCAGCTCTTTTTTACTTCTCTATCTTATCTTATCTTTGTAACTTTGTGGCAGGATTTTTTTTTAAGCAATTGACATTCTATCTAATTAGTTTTATGGTACAATATCTTTTCTACAGCTTTTGGCATATCTTGGTAACTTTGTGACAGGGTTTTTTTTATACAGCATTTGAACTATCTAGGTAACTTTGTGGCAGGATTTCTCTTCTACAGCATTTGGCATATCTTGGTAACTTTGTGACAGGGATTCTCTACAGTATTTGAACTATCTTGGTAACGATGTGGCAAGGTTTATCTTCTACAGCATCAAACTATCTTGCTGATTGACATTTTATCCTAGTTACTCTAACAGGGTTTCTCTTTTACAGCATTTGACACTATTTTGGTAACTTTGTGGCAGGGTTTCTCTTCAGCAGCATTTGAACCATCTTGGTTAATTTTGTGGCAGGGTTTCTTTTCTACAGCATTTGATGTTTTATCCAGTTACTTTGTGGTAGGGTTTCATTTCTACATCATTTGGCGATTATTGGTAACTTTGTGGCAGGGTTTCATTTCTACATCATTTGGCAATTATTGGAATCTTTGTGGCAGGGTTTCTCTTCTACAGCATTTGAACTATCTTGCTAATTCTGTGGCAGGGTTTCTCTTCTACAGCATTTGAACTATCTTGCTAATTCTGTGGCAGGGTTTCTCTTCTACAGCATTGAACTATCTTGGTAACTTTGTGGCAGTGTTTCTCTTCTACATCATTCATTTGACATTTTATCTTAGTTACTTTGGCAGGGTTTCTCATCTACAGCATTTGCACTATCTTGCTAATTCTGTGGCAGGGTTTATCTTTTACAGCATTGAACCATCTTGTTAACCATGTGGCAGGGTTTCTCCTCTACAGGATTTGACATTTCTTGGCAACTTGTGGCAGGGTTTCTCTTCTACAGCATTTGAACTATCTTGGTAACTTTGTGGCAGGGTTTCTCTTCTACAGCATTTGACATTTTCTTGGTAACTTGTGGCAGGGTTTACCCTTCGACAGCATTTGAACTATCTTGGTAACTTTGTGGCAGGGTTTCTCTTCTACAGCATTTGACATTTCTTGGTAACTTGTGGCAGGGTTTCTCATCTACAGCATTTGAACTTTCTTGATAATTCAGTGGCAGGGTTTATCTTCTACAGCAATGAACGATCTTGGTAACTATGTGGCAAGGTTTCTCTTCTCCAGCATTTGAACTATCTTGGTAACTTTGTGGCAGGGTTTCTCTTCTACAGCATTTGACGTTTATCTCAGCAACTTTGTGGCAGGGTTTCTCTTCTACAGTATTCAAACTCGTGGCAGGGGTTTCTCTTCTACAGCATTTGACGTTTATCTCAGCAACTTTGTGGCAGGGGTTTTTCTTCTACAGCATTTGACGTTTATCTCAGCAACTTTGTGGCAGGGGTTTCTCTTCTACAGTATTCAAACTATCTTGGTAACTTCGTGGCAGGGGTTTCTCTTCTACAGCATTTGACGTTTATCTCAGCAACTTTGTAGCAGGGGTTTCTCTTCTACAGTGTTCAAACTATCTTGGTAACTTTGTGGCAGGGTTTCTCTTCTACAGCATTTGACGTTTATCTCAGCAACTTTGTGGCAGGGTTTCTCTTCTACAGTGTTCAAACTATCTTGGTAACTTTGTGGCAGGGGTTTCTCTTGGACAGCAATTGACATTTTATCTTAGTAACTTTGTGGCAGGGTTTCTCTTCAACAGCATTTGAACTATCTTTGTGGCAGGGTTTCTTTTGTACAGCATTTGAACTATTTTGCTAATTCTGTGGCAGGGTTTCTTGTCTACAGCATTTGACATTTCATCTTAGTTACTTTGTGGCAGGGTTTTTCTTAGAATTTAATGGCAAGGTTTCTTGTTTCTTGTTTTAAAATTTTTGTCCAACTCTGTCAATAACTTTGTGACTTTGGGTTTTTTCTGTAATTATTTTCCAAAATCTTTAATATCATATTGCACTTCTTCCATCATTTGAATTATTTGCAATTCACGGGCCATTTTTTTTCCCTCTCTCTTCATATTTTCATATGACCTCTGTTGTTTTTTTGTTTCATCATCATCTAACACATTTTTATCTGGTTCACTATCCAACATATATCTTTGCTACTTTGGAGATTCATTTTTTCACTGTTTGAAACGTATCTGTGACTGCAGGTTTCTGATTTCTTTAACACTAGTTCTGTTTTTGCCCTCAATATATGCAATCCTGCCTTCTCCTTCCCTCCTGTTGTAGTTTGTACCTGCTTCTAATCTACCCCTTCCAGTTTATTGAATTTAATTAAGGAACTTTTGTGTTCAAAGTACTGCTACGTCCAGCCGTCCATTCATCAACTTCAATTGTGTATTTCTGCAACCAAGGGGACACATCTGCAGCTGATCCATTTACCCAACTTCATGCGGGAAACTGTCCTCTCTTCAGATGATCCCAGCACTAACAATAAAGAAATGGACTCAGAAACCAGTGTAGTGTTTTTTTCAATTAACAGAGGCACATTTGCATATATAATGACCTAAAGTTAATTTAGCATTACTCGATGAGGGCAAAAATACCCCTTTACAAATACTGACATTTTGTTATGGGGGATTGAAAATGTGCATTAAGAAGAAGAGAAAGAGGGTTATTATATTAGCACTTGGACATGTCACTGTATTAGTATAGTGACTGTAAGTAATGGGTCGTTTGCCACTATTTGATCATCGATAACATGTAAATTGACCAAATATTAAATTTTGCTATATACAGCAATGGTCCTTAGTTAATCTATTAACACTACAAAGATTTCCAAATCCATTTTTTCATCCCCACTGCTAAGACCATAGTGTCGAGATTTGAGCATTCCAACATAGAAGGTGGGAAACTTCAATTGAGGCGGATTAACCTCAATAAACTGGTGTGCCACCAAGACCACTATACCCATATTAAAGTCGAAGAACTTATACTAGCCTTAGTTGAATACAATGAACTGTTCCGGTAATTGAATTCTCAAAACTTTCGCAAGTAGCATAGAAAGGCCCAAACTACAACATTAAAGAAAGAGAAAAACAAACATTACATATTCTGCCTACTGCCATTTGGGAAATTCATGGTCTTCTGCCCATTCTATAGACCATTCCTCCAGATGAACTTTGAAAACCATTTCATACCAAAGTTGAAAGGTTATTCTTCAAGTTCTTTCCTATTTACTTTGGATTCTTCAGATCCATGTAACATAGGTTTGATTCCTGGGATAGCCTGAAAATATAGAAAAATGTTTCTTGAATGAATCACCGTCAAATAAACTAGCATATAAGCCCAGTAATTCACCAATGCATTTTTACTGGAAAAATGAAGCAGTGAAACTTTAATCAAAATGGGGACGAATCTAAATCTAGCTGAATTTGAGTAGCAAATATCGATATTTTTCTCCTTCAGAAATGTCATCTAATATTACAGGACAAGAGGCCCAATAGTTCCTGTATTGCTCACCTAGAACACTTAATTTTTGTTGTTGTTGTTGTTGTTTTTCTTATTTTATTTTTTATGTATTTTTTTTATAAAGTTCCCAATTATTTAAACATAAAAAACTTACTAGGGATATCCTCATATTCTGATCTATGATGAAATATTTATAAATATCCTTTCAACTAGCTAAGTACTTTCAGAGAAAAGTTTAAAAGATGTAGGCTAAAAATGTTTTTTTTTTTTTTTTTTTTTTTTCTCTATTCATATTATGAATTATTGCCAAAATGAAAAATTGTAGATGTTTTAGATGTTTTAGTGTAGATGCACTGATTTCCATTTCTCCCGATTGCATTAATAGGTTAATTATTATCCATTGAATAAACAATAAAACCATCAAGAAGAACATCAGCGTTTTAAATACTGCAAAGTTGATGACATCGTGGATGTGTGATGTGAACATTACTCAAAACAGCCGGAAGCTTGGGGTGATCAAACTACAAAGTGTAACTGGTATGGGGACCAAAGCGGATTCCACTGTTTGTTGGTAAAATACAACAGTGCAATCAGTTATTGACAGATTTTGAGTAAATATAGAAAATTTTATAAAACAAAATGCATGCTAATCACGTTTTAAAATACAGAGGCATCCGTATATACTGAGATTTTTGTTGACATTAGCCTCTCACATCAATTACAGGGGAAACTACCTTTCTTCGGTAGTAATTTTAGGCAAACAAAACCACTGAACTACCATCGCTATTTCAAAGTATCATATTTTTAAGTGGAACTATGTAACAAAAAAACTTCTTATTTCTTAAATAAAGATACATTGGAATACATATGACATTTGATAAAACGGTGATACAGTTTGACAAGATAAAATCTGGTAAACGTGTATGAGTTGTTCCTCTTTGTCATTTTTTAACATCGTTTTTCTCGAATTCCGGATAAGTAGAACTTATATTTCCCAGTGAGTTTGAGATAACAAGATTCAACTGTATATGTCTTATCCCCTAACATCTTCTAATTCAAATTTCAACAAAATCGCTAAATAAATTGTTCTACTTTTGAATTAGTTTCAGAGAAGATTAAAGTTTAGGGATGCACAGACGCACACTTTACCATGCCATAAGCACACCCTAGCTTTGCTATCCAAACAATCCAACCAATTAGAATGTAGAATCCTAATTAATAATTTACTCAATTTATTAACACATCAAACCTAACCAAGGTATCAGAATTAACAGCAGACAAAGTGTTATCAACTCCGATTGAAAATGAGTATTTGAGCTTGTCTGTTTAGGCAAGTGGAAATAAATTTCACTTGTCCAAATGCAAAAATAACTTCTGACTTGAAATTTAAAAAAAACATTAAAAGCAAAAAGTGATATAACAATGTCCAGTGTCTGTCCACAGACAAGTATGTTATAATCAGTGGTTCAAATATTTATGAAGCATATATATACCAACTCTTGTATTTTTGTTGAATAGTAATCACTGTCCGACTATTTCTGGCATAATTAAGTACCAGCAACAAAATTATTTGAATTATAACATCAACAAACTGATGTTAGATCTGGTATCTATCTGAAGTACGAAAATCAGACGTTAGATCTGGTATCTATCTGAAGTATGAAAATCAGAAATGGGAACTTTTTCACTCTGAGGTATTAAAATTCAAGACTTCCCAACTTCCTTAAAATTTTGCAGTGATTTTGCTATGGTTTTTAAAAACTAACTTCTACCTTTCAGATTGGGAAAATTTGGACCCTTTTTATGTCACATATTACGCTCAGAATTTTGAAATTCATTGCAAGGTCTTATATTGTGACAATATCTAACATTTTTTGTCTGTCAGAACAGTTTTGGACAACTGGATTTAACTTAAACTATTTGATTGTGTGGGCGAATTTTAGTTGTCAAATTGGGAAATTTTAGTCTCATTTCTCAAGGGGAAACTATCTTTGTTCGGTAGTAATTTTAGGCAAACAAAACCACCAAAAAATTTATCCAAAATGAACTGGTACTGGACAATCAAACTTTTTTGTAAAGCCCTTCCTTGTACTAGTGCTCACTCAGGGACAATAAAATGTTTTAGCTCAAATCAGTATACCAGACAAGCTTTATCCATAAAACAGATTTATCCCAAAATGATGGCCATGTTACTAATTAGACATTCTATACACAAATGGCTATACAAAATGTTTTCCTGATAACTAGCTACATTAATAATCTTTTACAGATGACCTTTTTGAACCTACGACCATAGCTATATATCAAAGTGATTGTTTTAACACCATCTATATTCTAATATTCATGCCTATACATAAATGTATACATGTAGTTTTCCAGGTATTCTTTGTTGATTTGACCTTGAACTAATGACCTTGCACTATATATCAAAATAATTGTCAATTAAATGACAACAACAAATACTCTGTCCTCATTATCAAGTCAGATATGAAAAATTTAAAAGCAGAAAAAATACAGGCATTTTCTTGGAACAAGTAACATCTGCAGATTTTCAAAACATTTGCCCAAAATCTAAAGAAGGAATTAAATGCACAAGCAACAAGTTAACAATGTCTATTTGAAAACACACAGATGCCTACCACAAAGTCATTCTGATAGGTCTTGGTCTTAAAAAAAGACATTCTCTTGAAGGCCCTTGTTTCTGATATTAAAATAAATAAAACCACGACAACCATTCTGATTGGTCAATCTGTTTCACTTAACTCCCAACTGTGAAATGGCGAGTGGGTCAAATAAAATAGGATAGCATAATTTGAACAATTCTCTCTACACAATATAAGTTAAAAAACATTTCGTTGGAGTGAGATCCTAGAGTTCACAATAATATGATGGTTTGTGGTGGTTGTATAATAAAACATGTAAATATATGAATATGAAAGTGTTATAAAACATTAACATACCATTTATCATCTTCAGTCCTTACTTTATTTCTTATACTCAGATAAGGTTGTCCTGCCCGACAATATTTTGTAGCCTTTGATGATAACTTCTGGCTGTTAAATACAAAATACTTCTGATATTAAGAAATATTAGTAAGAGCATTTATTTAACAGGTGAACATAATTGAAAAATTTATCTGCAAGAGCATTTGCTATTTGCTTTTTTTCTCAAAATGCAAGTTTTTACCCCAAAATATTTAAACAATTAGCTATTCAACTCGAAACGTAAGTCTTGCATTTGGCAACCCTTCGCCAGTAGAGACAAAATTCAAATTATTATGTTTTTTGAGCATATTTTTTGGTATATTAATATTTTCAAATACTGTAGGATGAGTAGATAACAAAAAAAGATGCACAGTTGGATGAACAAATTACATGTCGGACCAAAAATATTGCATTACCTTTATGAAGGGACTGAATAACTGTTGGTTAATGCTACCATCCCAACTAATTACTGCAGTCAGTGCTTCTTCTTGTCTTCATAATACAACTAAAAAAAGAGACATGAGGTACACAAATAATAAAACAATTAAAGTCAATGTACCTTAAAGGGTACCCGAAACCAAAAACTCTCAGCATAAATGTTTTATATACCGTTGAAACATAACATCGAAAACCACAACAATATAAGTGACATAATAGCCGTTTGAAATCCACATTTTGTAACCTTCCCTTGATAGCAAAGTGAACATCCTTTTGGGTAGCCTATGTGTACTACCAGTGTTGAAATTTAAATTTGGCCTACACATTATATTTTACCAGTATTATTATAAATTGCACAGAAAACCTTTGGTGAAATAACTAAAAATTTTTATCTTACTTTGGAAAAATAAAAAATGTACTACCGTTCAAGGGACTTAATAGACCAAATATTCAAGCCTTCGGGGGTTCGAGCGATCAAACATCGAGACATGATCGCAAATTCAGATTTTCATGATTATCGACGGACAAAAAATCTTTAAATTTGTTATATACATAAATGTATTTAAAGGTGAAATAACAAAATGTCAGAATAATACAAAATTCATTATCCATTATGATATCTCCATAATGTTTTCAAACTTAAAATGTTAATCTGCGATCTGTCATAGGATGTTATATGGCTACGGGGATAGAACATGACACTTTATTTTAATTTCAACAAGTCATGATACAAAATAAACTTACTTTATTTTAATAACAGTACAAAGCACAGTTAATACCGATCATTTTAATCACAGGAAATAACAATAATACACACTACCCTACATACTCCAGTGACATGTTAATTACAAAATATTATGCACAAGCGGGGGGGACGGAAGTGTTATTCCCATCAAACACTTCCGCGTGTTGTTATTGGATTAACAGATTAAAGAATGGTACATATCGAACACTGTCTCATTAGGTTAATTAATAATCTCGTGTAGCACTCAACATATCAGGCAACTGTCTAGTCTAACTGTTTTGTCCACTCTTACTTCTGATGAAATCTGTAAGATAGCTTCAGCTTGTGTCACCGAGATCTTAAATTAATCTCATGAAAAATTTAATGGAAGAATTTTTTGTAAGCTGCTGTTTAGATGTTTCAGATGTGACAAAAGTTTCCCTGTTTTATGTTATTTGGCAAATTTTATGCAATTTATTCAATAAATTTTATTCTCATGCTACATTATTTCTTCAACTATCTTTTTTAAATGATATTAATAACCGAGGTTGTCAGCAAAATCCTATCTCAACATTCATCATATAAAAGCATAATAAACAAAAATTACTGTATGTACATCTATAAGTTCTGAATAGCTTAAAAGTAAAATGATACACAGATTACATATTATATACCTTGCATAGTATATTGTGTTTTGATGGATAGATGTGTGACACATTGTGAAAACCCCACATATTACTATTTTGTTGTTTTTCGTCTTGACAAAAGTTTGTTACATTGGTTAGTTCAGTAAAGCTTCAGATTATCTTTATATATAGATTTATGAAAAATGATAGTGGTGTCTAGTCACATTATAATACCTGGATTCTTTTTTCCATTGTGTCCATCTGTTTACACCTTATTCCTAGGTTCTATCTGTAGTTCCAATCTGTTGTTGTGTGGTCCATCTGTAGTCCTAATCCTTCGATGTGTGCTCCATCTGTAGTCTTCAACCATTGTTGTGTGGTCCATCTGTAGTCCTCAACCATTGTTGTGGGGTCCATCTGTAGTCCTAATCCTTTGATGTGGTCCATCTGTAGTCCTCAACCATTGTTGTGTGGTCCATCTGTAGTCCTCAACCATTGTTGTGGGGTCCATCTGTAGTCCTCAACCATTGTTGTGGGGTCCATCTGTAGTCCTCATCCATTGTTGTGGGGTCCATCGGTAGTCCTAATCCTTTGACGTGTGGTCCATCTGTAGTCCTCATCCATTGTTGTGGGGTCCATCTGTAGTCCTTATCCAGTTGTGTGGTCCATCTGTAGTCCTTATCCAATACTGTAGGGTCCATTGTCCATTTCTGTAAAAAGCAAAACAACATATACAGCAATAGAACATAGAGCACGTCTCTAGATTAAATACTTTCTCACCTATCTGACAACAGATCCTTACCCCCAAGATCTGGAAACTGAATCCTTAGAAAATACATATTCTGTTAGAACTGGCTGTATCCTTAAGTCTCAAATTTTTCATTAAAAAACTGAACCCTGTGAATTATGATAAACAGCTGATTTCTTTTTTAGAGTTCTATAGTTTACCTGTGCATTAAAAAATAATGAGATACTTTATCTATTGATTACCAAACAGATGGAAAATAAAAGGTTTTATTAAAATGTTTTAATTTCTCAAATCAGATATCCATTTCAACACATGCTTTTAATTAGTTGAATAGTAAAAAAACGTATGTAAAATAAATTACTAGCTGAATTTCCAAAAAGAAGTAGCACACAGCAAACTGCAAAATTGCTTTAAACTTAAAGAAACACTAAGTAAAACAGTAACAGATCAACCCAAAGCATCACGACAACTCTTGAAAACATTAATTTTTCAACCGAAAAATGTTTGCTCTACCTTTGTACAATTGTCAATTTTATAAATACAGATTATCAGAGTGACTGGACATGGCATACAACATGAATAAATTCCAGTCATAAGGGGCATAAAACTCTTGGAACTTCCATAAATGGAAACTTGTCAAATTAGATTCCCCCCCCCCCAGTCTAAAGGAATATCTGGCAGCAGATGTCATAGCTCAATTATATACATCTGGCAGGAGATTATTGTTTTATGCTCAGTTGTATCTCATTGTAGACCCTTATCTTAGTTCAATTGTACGTATATTTATTTAAATTTGCAAATTTTGTTTTGAGCACTCATGGAAAACATGTTGCATATTTTAAGTAAAAAGTTAACATATTTGCTATTACCGCTGTTGTGACCTCTTTTGCTGTGGGGTCCATCTGCAGTCCTCATCCATGTTGTGGGCTCCATCTGTAGTCCGCATCCATGCTGTGGGGGTCCATCCGTAGTCCTCATCCATGTTGTGGGCTCCATCTGTAGTCCGCATCCATGCTGTGGGGGTCCATCCGTAGTCCTCATCCATGTTGTGGGTTCCACTGTCCATTTCTGTAAAAAAAACAAAAGAAAAAAGAAATTACAGCATGTCAATAGACTTTATACCAATTTTTCATGGATGCCCATGAAAAAAATTTAAATTTAGCCCTATTACTGCCAAGAAAAACCTAGTTGCCAGTAGACGTAGCTCAGTGGTGTCAGATTTAGCAAGTAGCAAATCTTTGCTTCAAGCTCAGTGGTATTTATCTGGCAGCAACCTTCACTCAAATTAAGTGATATTTATCTGGCAGCAAACCTTCGCTCAAATTAAGTGATATTTATCTGGCAGCAAACCTTCGCTCAAATTAAGTGATATTTATCTGGCAGCAAACCTTCACTCAAATTAAGTGATATTTATCTGGCAGCAAACCTTCGCTCAAATTAAGTGGTATTTATCTGGCAGCAGATTGTTAAGATTTAACAATGGGCTTTAAAATCTAAAACTCTGCACAATACAATGATGCCTAGTTTTTAGATCAAAAAAGGAACTTGCAGTTCTGGTTACTCCCTGTGAAAAAGATGTAGATTTCACAGGCATTTCACCAGAGAAGTTCCTTTAAAGCCTGAACATCATCAGGTAGTCTCACTGATAAGACATGTAATAAATTGTTACTCTTTTTTTTGCCATTAGAATGTATCAAGTGGTTGCTCAAGTTGAGATTTATCAATCAGTCTGGTCTCAAGGTGTGTACTGTCGGTCGTTCCTCGTCTCATGCTGTAGTTGATGCTTGATGTCTCTGCTTCAGTCCTCTTGGTTTTAATTTCAATACAGCATTTCACCCTTCCAACAGCTCAATCTCAACACTTCTAATGCAGAATAAAATTCAAAAATTTGAATATAGCATTTTTCAAATAACACAGATACACCAATGTATATAAAAAAAGACAATAAAATCAATTTGGTATGTTTCTCAATGAGGGTACCGGTACCACTTCCGAATAATGACATTATTGTTATAGGGAATGAAAAAGTGATTAAGAAGAGAAAGACAAGGGGTTATATGCATGATTAGCACTAGACATGTTATTGTATTAGTCTAGTGTATGTAAGTAATGGGATTTTTTTGTCATTATTTGGTCATTGATAACATAATATGTAAACGCGTATGCACCGAATGTTAAATTTTGTCATACATCAATGACCTAGAGTTAATTTTCAAAACACTATATCTAAGTTTCTGAATCCCATTCCTTATCAGAGGTGTCGAGGTGAAACTGCTGAAAGGACAAAACACTGTACTGAAATCTTACACAAGAAAGACTAAAAATGAGCCACCAAGACCAACTACAAGATGAAAGAAGGGGTGACCAACAGCTATCTAAAACACACTCATTGAGACCACACTGATTAAAACTCTCCCAAACTTAAGACAGCCACTTGAGCCACTCTACTTTCTCTCACCTTCAAGGTTCAAATCCCACTTTGGCAAACTCTAGTGAGAGAAAGTTTGTCAGTTCACTTGCCAATGGCTGTCCCTGGCAACTCTGAAACTGACCCAAAAACTAAGTGAAAGAATCCCAACTGGGTAGAAAAACCACTAATTCAAGAACTGACCTTTTTAAGTGAAAGAATCAAGACTGGGTCTTAAAACCAGATTAATTTGGTAAAATATAGTGATATTAATACTTAGCTTCGTTCTTTTTACTAGATACTCTGTTATACTGCTAACATCAACAACTGGTGCTCGTACTCATCTACAAAGAAATGAAAATGTTGTTAACAACAAGAAATTTTGACAATTTTTCTATTTTAATTTCAACATCAAATAACAAAACTGTCTCTTGAGAGCCATATTCCCAAACCCCACATTTCCATTTGTGACCTTGATCCTTGATTGAACTACACCCCTAACTGTAGTTAAAGACACAATGTCTCATGTTGGTGTACATTTGTTATCAAGTATGATAAAAAATTCATCATGTAGCTGTGCAAGTAATGGAGCAGAGGATTTTAAAAGGTCAGAGGTACAGACATAGATGGTGATTCTTATACACAAATAGATCATTTAACAAGATACAGCTCAGGCCTAAAATAAAATTAACTTTGTTTGTCGTTGACCGCCCCACCCACTTGAAATGCCCCTACCCAAAAATTTTTATTGCCATCAATCCTTTTTTTTTTTGGCTTTTCATACAAAGTAAAAAAAGCATGAAAGGGCAATAACCCAAGCAAGCAACCTGTGAGCAGGTTTACACATTAGTGAGGAAATTCCACTTTCTCCATGGGAGAAGACACAAGGAGAAACAAAGAAGGCTGTAGTTAGCAAAAAAATTGTAAAATGTGTTTTAAAAGAAACATATGAAACCAATTTAACCTTTTTCAAAAGTGTAATAGATTAAGTTATCAAAAAATAAAATAAAATATTTTTCCTACCTACCTACCCACGTGTACAGCATGTGTCAGAAAACAGCAACCAAAGAATTTTTCAAGTTAGGCCTCATTAACAACTTTAGCCAGACAGGTGCAAGTAACACTTGGAATGTGGGATTTTTGTTTATTCAGTGTTCAGTGAAATACCAAATCATATCATGTTGCCAGCTTCCCCTCCCAATCTATGCAATCAAAAGATGTGTTAATTATGCTCCAACTTCTACACTAAATTTTATTCATTACAAACACCACAGATCACAATGTATATGTAAATTAGCAACCCTGGTTACATCCACTTGTAAAATAAAACCCCAAGAAAAAACAAGAGGCCCATGGGCCTAAACGCTCACCTGAGGATATGTCCAAAATTGTTTGCAAAGCGCAAAAGACAATATATTAGGTACAGAAACTAAAAAGGCCCAGATAAAATTCCCAGAATCTAAACTGTCGATGTAAAATCATAACAGTGTAGGACTGGGTTTTAGTTTGTAATAATTACATTAAAATAGGAAGAGTTAGCCCCCTTGTTGTTAGTTATTGAACATTATATTTCTATTTAGACTCATTTCTAATTATGAATTTAGATCAATTAAGCATGTTTTGTGATTAAGATTACATCACTCTGCAAAATTATTTTTGCTTACAATTCAAGTAAGTCACTTGGATTTATTTCAAGGAAGACTTTTCTACCCTAAGCTTTACTTTTGCAGTTAGTGCAATGAAGACAATTTTTATTTATATCCCACCAAGCAAGATTAATTTTTTTGCGAAATGGTATTGTCATTGGCCTAACTTATTTAAATTTGAATGTCTTATCTTGCTCATCCAATATTACAATGAACAAACTGTCAAAATATCTTCTTTTTTTTTGCATTTAAACGTCGTAACATTATTACGAATTTTGAATTATATATGTAGTTAAGGCTTTTAATTTTTGCCACCTTGGATTTTGTGGCTATAAACATTTGTATGTTTAATGCCAAAAATGATTAATTGAATTGAATTGATTTCCACCAAGATTTTTTTTTTTCAAAAAGCAATTAGGATAAATCTGTTTTTTATGTTTTATTTTACCTTTTGATTTTCTTCTCAAGTTTTCTGTGGAAGGGTAATCGTCCTCCATCATGCTAATATCCATATTCTGCTTACTACAAGTACAAAATCTTTATTTTAGGACAAGGAGATTACACAAAGTGCAGGTGGACTTGTTGCCAAAAACATCACCAAATTAATAGCCAAGTAGAATTTTGTTGCAAATCAGCAAATATTTAGAAAACTGAAAACAACAACAAAATAGACTTATTTTATGTCCCTTTCAATGACCGTGCAGGTGACATTTTGACTTTTGAACTTACATTCTTCATTAGGACGGTAAGTTCTGTACAACCGTAATCTTGACCCTTTAACATTGGTTTGAAACAAATCTCACACAAAATGAGTTTAACTTTGAATTCTGACACTTTAACAACATTGGATTGATGTTGACTAGCCAACTTTGATTTAGGTGCTGGATAAATAAAATTATTCTTACTTGATGTAACAAGCTAGGAAATAAAGCCATACTACTTCTCATATTTTACTGTGTGTAAACTCTGGTTGGAGGATTGACTATTTGTTCTTCTTTAGCTATATGGCCAGCTGCTGTTGTTTTCTCCTTTATTGAGTGTAACTATCCTGGTCCTGAAATAGAAATATGAAAAAAGTTCTCATAAAATTGCAATTTTTCATTTATAACAATCTTTCCAGTTAAAATTCTTTCATAAGTAAAACAAAAATTTATACAAAAAAAATTCTGAATCAAGATTCCATAATTCTTATGGTCTTATTAAGTGTCAAAGTTACAGGTAAGTGTGAAAAATAAATTTAAAGGCTAACTGGACAAATTGTGTGTACAGCCAAATTGTATGTGTGGAAAATTCTAAGTCTGAAAATGGCAATAATCCACAAAATTCATCCAATCAAACTGATAATAGCAACACAGGTTTTTATGATGCCTAACATCTGTGCATAGTTTCAGAAAAATTGGATCACATTACTGAATTTAAACTGTTTATACACAAACAAACTTCCTTGAGGGCGGTTATAAACAACCAGAAGATCAAGGGTCCACAAGTCTCAATTGAAATCTTTGATTTTATACCCGATTTTAAACTGACAATATGACAACAGACAACAGCCATATTATTTATTACATCAAATAGGAAACCCATCCCTCCTTCCACCAATAAATTCTATGTTAACATTTCAAAGATTTAAGGTCCCAATATCAGTTTATTCTGTAGTACAACGTTCTGCTGGTCAATACAAAAAATTTAGATGGTAGGTACAAAGATCAACAGATTAGATTTGCTTAATGGTGTTTTACGCCCCATCAAGATTCATTCACTTAAAAGTTATGGGATGGTGGAGGCCACCTGAGTGGCTGGGAAAAAACCATGTGATTCGTAAGTGGCGATTTAGACCACTCAGGCACTAAGGCCCCAAAGACTGACAGAGGTCTGTAAACTGTCACTTGACATGCTTTCTAATCACCATTTTGTTGTACCCAGAAATTACAAATTACAAGACTTCAAGCTTCTATTGTTATAATGCGTAATATCAAATAATCAACACTGTTTATTGTAACAGAATTTCAATTAAGAAATTATTAAAATATTCTTTATCATATTTAACTATGTTTGGATTGCACTAATGGCATTTTATGCTCCACTCAAATTTTTCTTTACTTATATCCAAGTGGTCAGTTCTCAGATGGTTGGAAAACCAGAATGCCTTGAGACAATTTTCTCATCACAGTAAAGGCAATACTTCATCATGGCATTAGTGACATTAACTCTGCTGTGTCTGTCTGAAGTTGGTTTTTATTAGTTCTTTCACTTTTATTGATCTTGCACTAACCAGTACTTCTTGTTAAATTTGAAACAAGTGTATTTTACCAACCATACTTTCTTTTCTTTTTTAATTATTTTATTTCTTTTTCATTTTTTGGTAAACTGTCTAGTAAAGACAAATTAAGTTATTAAGATGTTGATATTTGGAAGGGACCTGGTTTTATCTATTTATTATAAGTATTTAAATTGATTTAATGAGCTTTTACATCCCAGACAAGAATATATTGAGACGTAACCAGCTACAGATGAAGTGGCGGAAAATTTGACCTTTGCAATGCGCTTTAAGGCAATGTGTGGGGAGCGTTCTTTAGTGTGCCCCACCTGCTATGACGGTTTCTTAGGTCCCATATGAAGGACATTTATAAATGCTGAATACTTGGCGAAACCACCACTACCTATTTCCATGTCTTGGTCAGACCCAGCTGGAGTTTGAATCCTGACCTCACACATACAAAGCAAGCACTCTACTAAGTGACTGTAGTGGTTTGGTCTAAACTGGAAATCAACTATCAACTTGATTATAATTATCACTGAAAAGGAAAGCTGGTTTTTCCCATTTGGCAAGCATGATCACACTTTTCCCATGCTAAAATGGACTTATCAGACAATAAGACAAAATTTATGTTATCTATTTAGACCTGGAATACTAAACAATGAGGCACAGTGATTTCAAAGTGTGAGGCACTATGATTCCCAAGTGTGAGGCACTGTGATTTCAAAGTGTGAGGCACTGTGATTCCAAAGTGTCAGGCACTGTGATTCCTAAGTGTGAGGCACTGTGATTCCAAAGTGTGAGGCACTGTGATTCCTAAGTGTGAGGCACTGTGATTCCTAAGTGTGAGGCACTGCGATTCGTAAGTGTGAGGCACTGTGATTCCTAAGTGTGAGGCACTGTGATTCCAAAGTGTGAGGCACTGTGATTCATAAATGTGCTCTTATATCACCAAACTACTGAGGCCATTGTTTTTGTTGGGGCTAAAAGGGTTGATATAATACTTACAGCCAGTTAGAAGTCTGTTGGTTTTTTTTTTTCTAGTATAGAGTCAAAGTTATTTAATCAGTCTTCCTCATACATCTTCAGTGATTGTTCTATAGACAAGTCTTTAACTGCTCTCTGTACAATACCTCTTACATCATCAACATGTTCTGTAAGGGAAATGACATCAAAATATAACATAGGATATAAAAATTTCTGGAAACTCAAAATCAAAACACAGTTAAATGTAATAACCACCCCAATGAACTTTACATATGTATATAAACAGGGGGCAGTTTACAGCTTCAATATAACAAGAGGCCCATGGGCCTTAACGCTCACCTGAAGATATGTCCAATATTGGTCTCAAAGTGCAATAGACAATATATTAAGTACAGAAACTTTAAAAGTTTTCTCAAGTTAAGAACTCCCACAAGCTTGATGATTGCGCATATTATTCTGTAACTTAAATGTCACTGGAGTATGTAGAATAGTGTGTATTATGGTTATTTCCTGTGATTAAAATGACTGGTATTAACTGTACTTTGTATTGTTATTAAATAGAGTTTATTTTGTATCATCACTTGTTGAAATTAAAATAAAGTGTCATGTTCTAGCCCGGTAGCCATAAAACATCATATAACAGATCGCAGGTTAACATTTAAGTTTGAAAACATTATCAAGATATCATAATGGATAATGAATTTCACCTGGATAGCGATGTGCAATGGGAAACTTAGTGGACTTTGTAAGTTATGGTGTAGTTTCTTCGACTTTTTACTTATTTTTATTATTTATTTTAAATTATTATTTTTTTGTAAACAGATGAAAGGAATCATTCATTGAGCCTCGTCATATTCAGTGTTTAACGTGGGATTTTAATGGAACCTTGCAAGTTACAGTGGAGTTTTGGATTTACTTATTTGTTGTTAAAGCTGCATTAAGTTTTTCAATTTTTTTTTTTTTTTTTTTTTTTTTTTTTTTTGATTTTCTAAAATAAATAACTTCTAATCACAATCTGTGAGATTCATTTCTAAAATTACTTTCCTATTAGCTGTAAATAAACAGAATCCTGTAACGGGTTGGTCAATGTTTAACGATGATGCACAGAAATTCTAATAAATCCAAGGTGAAACCTGACAAATTGTATGAAGTGTCAGTCATTAATATCCAAATGTATTCACAATAGTGTTATGTATCCCTTATTAAGTCAGAGGCCACTGCGGTAGCTCAGTTGGTAGAGTGCTCGCTCCGTAAGTGGAAGGTCGTGGGTTCGAACCCCGGCCGGGTCTGACCCAAGACTTGAAAGTGGGAAGTGACTGTTCTTTCGCCAAGCACTCAGCATTACGAAATGAAAGTCACGGTTCTTTCAGATGGGAACTTAAAATAAACGAGGTCCCGTGTCATGGCAGGCATGGCATGATAAAGAACCCTGCTGTATAATGCCATCAGCGCAACGCACAGGCAAAATTTCTGCACTTTTGCCTATAGCTGGCGACGTCTCGATATAAGTGAAATATTCTTGACTAGGACATTAAACACCATTACTCAACTCAACTTTTATTAAGTTAGAATGACAAATTCAACGAAATTAATTTTAATTTTTAACGTATTTATCATATTTCACCATTTTGTAAGTTGTTTTTAAATGACCTGGTTTTTTATGACGTAACCATGTTCTAATATTAGATCCCAACATGCTACATCTCGCTGGGAAATTACTGTAATTTCTGTATTTATTCGAGCTTTTCTCCTTAAACCAAATGTAACATTGTTCATTAGGAACATAATTAATTAGATCAGCATTGTTTTCATTTTTTTTTTTTTTTTGGAAAACTTAATGCAGCTTTAAACCTAGTTTTAAATCTTCAATGTTAAATGTAAGCAATACTTAACAGCTAACATGACATTATATTGAAGTGCTTTAACATTAGAGTTATCTACCTTGATCATAATCCTGAATTTTCTGTCAGTGATTCAAAATGGTTGACTGAAATTTGGATTTCCAAATTTTTCATCGGATCCCTTCAATTTCAAATTAACAAAAGTCAACTTTACTTCAATTTGATGTGAGATTGAAATTTTTAAAACCTTAAGAATGCTCAATTTTGATTGCACAAATAGTGGCATTTATCAGGTGAGTATTTTATTTATATATTTTACATTACCTGTATGATGGTGATGAATTCAAAGAGTCCCATATAAACATTTCAGGTGAAAAGATTTTTCAGGCAGAGCTCTCACTATATCTAAATGTTGATCATAATAATTTTTTATTCATCTTCTGTGTTGTTTCCATTCTGTCTGTTGGTCATCAGGTCATCAATAACTCTATTGAAATATAAATCATCAGATATAAATGTATTGGAAATATAAAAGTAATACATTAGTTATTTTTGTATTAAATATTCACAAATATTAAAAGAGGGGAAGGGATTCAATTTGACAATTCTCATGGATTGGTAAAAAATAAATGTCTATGTTTTTTTTTTAACTTCCAAGGCCCATATGTGAATTATATTTGCAAACTCCTGTTCACAAATTTTACTACTAAAATGTTTAAAGTACAAAACCTCAAATTTTAAATATTAATGTTTCTACAATTGTATTGCTATCCTTCAAAATATTCCTCGGTATGTGTGTGTGTGTGTGTGTGTGTGTGTGTGTGTATGTGTGTCATGCACTTGTATTTATGCATAGTTTTGAGTGGTCATGCATATGTGTTTAAGTAAAGTCCCTTTTCAGTAGGATTAGACTGATCATTATTCAGATTCTACTGATGTTTAATATCACTTAAAATATATAGCAATCTTAAAAACAATTTTATGTATTAACGAGATGTGCCAGTGGGTATTACAGCCCAATTTGCAATTGCAAAGAATTATCAACTTTTAATAGGTAATAGCTCAGTCAAGATGCAATAGAAAAACATACCACTCCCCTAGTCACATTATTCTATTTTTTGTAACCATTAAATTTTAAATGAAATGACCTAGAAATCATGAAAACGCACATTTTGAACATTTCTTTGAAAAATATTCATTAAATGTACGCAGAACTTTATAGGGGTAGGACGGGGTTAGGGTTACAAAAAGTCTTACGGACTTTTAACTACTTTGCCATATATGTGTTTAAGTTAAAATATAGAATCTTGATTTACCTGTCTATTAGACCTGTTTTTGTTGCTTGGTTCATGTATACATCTGATGAAAACCAAAACTATGTCCTCAGTACTTTTGCAACATCTGTAATCAAATTTAAATAAAAACATAAAAAATCTTATTCCTTGAATGATTGTAAAATAAACTTCAATCTTGATCAAAATAATTTCAGAATTTGGAATACAAACAAATATACGGGTCAGTGTTTCAATCATCTAAAACAAATTATGAAAACTAGTCAATTAGGTTAAAAATGTCAATTTCTACCAATGACATGCATATAAGCATACCAGAAAAAGTTTGTAAAATGTCCAAATAAATCCATTTCATTTAAAACAAATAATGTAATAAATTGAAATAACTATCTTTCATAAAAATGCTTTGTGCGAAATAGAATTTCTATTTTTTTTTTTTTTTTTTTTTTTTTAAAAAAGTGGGTTTTGAAATACACAATGACAGTCTTTGTAGTTTTATAATAAAAATAAATAAATAAATAAATAAATAAATAAATAAAATAAAATAAAAATAAAAAAGAAATAAAAAATTAATGAGAATTTGAATTTTTGTACCAATTTAAAAGGGGCAGAGGAGATAATCTCTTTTACACTAGTATCTTGAAAACAAAGCCAAAGCACAGATTTTTTAAAATTTCATTTTGTAGAATATGAAACAAATTGTGTAGTTTTTCAAAGATTTTTATGAAATTTGAATTTTTGTTAATGGTCAAAAAATGTATATAGAATTTCTGCTCACTCTGATATAACTTGCATTTGTTACTAAAATGCTATGCATATCATATCATAGCATGCATTTTATTGAAATATTAAAACCATAAGAATAAAATTTGTTTTCGTTTTATATACTTATTTTTGACTTGAAATAAAGCTGAAATCCACTTGTATGGATATGTAGAAATGAAAATTAGATTGTTGAACAGTGGGGTAGGATTAAAGCTGCATATTCAAAAAAAAAATTCTTAAAATATTTTAAATCAATATAAATTGGTTGTTATTGGGAACTGTGCATTTTCTAAGTTCACTCTTATTAGCCCATGATAAATAGAAATCCTGAAATCTGGGAGCAACTCTATAAAGTATTATTTATCAACTTTTGGAGCACAAATAAAAGTTCTACATGTAAGTAAACAATGGCATCGACAAAAAGAAATCTTGTTTGTGCAAAAATGACAACCAATTCTGCAAAGAAAATAATTTGAACAAACTGATCCCAAGGATTTAAATTGGCAAATCTGATGGAAAAAAGGCTGCGAATTAAACAGCAGTTTGGCTTGGATACACATGACAAAGTGACTGCATTGTTCAAAGGGCTACATCTAAAATAAAAAACACATCTATTCTACATCATACCTGCATCTCAAGGGGACATAACTCCTAAAATTTTCCAACAGGAAAAATAAAACAAGCACAACTTTACATTTTTTTTTATAACTTAAGTTTCTTTATAAATAAGATGACTGTAAAGTATTGGTGTGGTTTAACAGCATGTCACACAAACAGAGAGATGGAATGCATAATATCCCCTTGCCCGATACCTAAATACATATGGGCATTCCTGTTGGTACGATAATCAGTGCTATCTTATGAAATGTAATTTTCAAACATCCCATAGACTATTATTTAAGGAAACATTTTAGTTGGGAAACCTCCACCACGTTTTCTTAATGAAATAAAATTTCAAAATATTACATTTCAAGGTCAAAAACTCCTTCATTGATAATCATTTAACTGTTTAATTCCTACACATGTTGCTCAGTTACTTGATTTTTAAATTTACAGTTCAGGGCCCAGTTTCACAATGATTCACTCAGCTGAGTGTGCACTCAACTCAAATTTTGGAATATTTCAATGTCAATTTGTAAGACATTACACAGTTAAAATTGAATATCTAATGTTGTATTTTAATGGTTAGTTAAGTTTTTTGAACAAAACAAAACATTGTCGAATAAATTTTTCAAATTTTTAAAATATCAGAGAGAAAATTGGAATATTTGAGTTGAGTGTACACTCAGCTGAGTGAATGATTGTGAAACTGGGCCAGATTGACAAAAATAAGCAAAAAATACGTCATGAACTTAACTTTTTATTTTGAAGGTATTGTTTATGTTTAGTTATTCTTTACCATTACAAACAGAAGTCTCTGATTACACTCCTGTCTCCCAATTCCTAGGATTTTCGTGTTTTTTTAAAAAAAATAATAAATGGTTTTAAAAAACTGTACAACTTATGATCGAGGTCTTACCAATTTACAGAAAATACGTTACCACAGGATAATACTTCATATTCTAAGGCCACAAATCATACAAGAAGAAAAGAAATGTTCAACATGAGATTTTTTTTTTTTGGAAAACAGTTGAACATTGTTCATCAAGGTTCACATTAAACAATATTTAAATCATTCAAAGCATTAAGTGGCAATGTTTTTATGACTTGCTGCATTTCGATTATTGGTGGTATTACGAATCCTAATGTCACGCATGTAAACGCATTTTTGGATGTCAAATAAATCGTAGAAATCCTTGACGCCTCATTTTCAGAAAAATCCGATACTTGTTTAATCAACTTTAAACCCCATGTACTTGAAATGTCATTTGCTTATCAATTATATTGAAACAATTTTTTTTACCGAATTGTTTTACCTACATTTTTTTTTCTTTTTTTTTTAAATTTTCTGTTGGTCAAAAAAGTGATTACACATTCACGTTTTACAATTACAAAGATCCTACACACGAAAGTGAAAATTCTGAAATAGATCTAACTCTCTCTGTTAAAATTCCAATCGCCGTTATGATTTTGTATCCGGGGTCATTTTTATCAGATTTTGACAGACCCCTCCAATCTGTCAATATCCGATAAAAATGATCCCGGGGACAAAATTCAATGAAGATAAGATAAAATACACGCATTTGTTTACGATTAAACTTCAGAAAAAAATCTCAAAACAAAACATCACCAGCTGAAAAAAAAATTCTTATAAGGATAAAAAAAGAACTGTTGACAACTTACCTGACAGTTTCGCAATGAGTTTCGCGGGAAGTTTCCCGGGAGTATTGAGTGAACTGAAATTGATTGGTTCAATATATAATCCTCTTACCGTTGACCAATGTTTGGTGACGAGAAGTGGGCTATTTCATTGTGGCAAAGGGGAAGGGAGAAACATAAAATTGCATCTCTTCAATACACTTTAAAACAGTTAATCAATAAATTATTTAAGCAAATGTAACGGATAAATATTGTGAAAAATACTGAAGATCACTTTGCAAATTTTGGTAATAGATAAAAAAAGTTATGTCTGAAATACAATCCTGCTATCCCTATGGTTTCATTTAAATTTTTCTTTTATACTAAGGTGTTGCACGTGCATCTAGCCTTTGTGGTTAAGGTACCTACCGTGACGGCATTACCGTCCTTAGCCATAAGCAACACTTGCTAAAAAGCTTAATGGTTAGGGGATAAAATGAGCGCACTGCTGGGTCAATTTTTTTTTTACAATTTGCCTAAAGCTGGTGAGGCGTAGATGTAATGGAATATTCTTGATTGTGACCTAGGAAGGAAGACCCTTTCAACATCTCTATATTTAAATAACCTATGTATTGGAATAAAAATTTCAAAAATATAACGTGATGTATTGACAGGCTTAAGATAGAAAGAAATTGAAATATGTGGAGAATATTTCACGAAAATAACGTTGGGGAAAAAAATAGACATTGAAATGTGTTCAAAATGGAAACTACGTTTTTTCAAGCAGATTTTTTTTTTCGAAAAGTATAACAATTTCTTTTTATTTTTGAAAAATGTATTTTTCCCAAAACCACTTAGAATGTTATTCTTAAAAGGCTTTTAAAATTGATATAAGAATGCTGTAAATGTAATTTATAGAATACACGTAATGCTAAGAAGGTGTCGCACATTTAAACGTAACAACTTATTTATTTTTTGTGTAAAACTGGACTAAATGATTATTTAGCGTTCATTGCACGTTAAAAATGTATCGGTAAAATCAGGGCCTCGGTGATTAGGTGGTCTTAAGCGGGCGCTTACGGATCACAGGTCGGTGTGTCGGTATACTTGACAAACAAAGGTCGGTTTGTCGGTATACTTGACAAAGGTCTGTGTGTCGGTATACTTGACAAACAAAGGTCGGTTTGTCTATATACTTGGCACAGGTCGGTTTGTCGGTAAAATTGACAAAGGTCGGTTTGTCAGTATACTTGACAAAGATCGGTGTCTCAGTATACTTGACAAAGATCGGTGTATCAGTGCACTTGACAAAGGTCGGTTTGTCAGTTTACTTGACAAAGGTCGGTTTGTCGGTATACTTGACCAAGATCGGTGTGTCAGTTTACTTGACAAAAGTTGGTTTGTCAGTTTCCTTGACAGAGGTCGGTTTGTCAGTTTACTTGACAAAGGTCGGTGTGTCAGTATACTTGACAAAGGTCGGTTTGTCAGTTTACTTGACAAAGGTCGGTTTGTCGGTATACTTGACCAAGATCGGTGTGTCAGTTTACTTGACAAAAGTTGGTTTGTCAGTTTCCTTGACAGAGGTCGGTTTGTCAGTTTACTTGACAAAGGTCGGTGTGTCAGTATACTTGACAAAGGTCGGTTTGTCAGCATACTTGACAAAGGTAAGTTTGTCGGTATACTTGACAAAGATCGGTGTGTCAGTTTACTTGACAAAGGTCGGTTTGTCAGTATACTTGACAAAGGTCGGTTTGTCGGTATACTTGACAAAGGTCGGTTTGCCAGTATACTTGACAAAGGTCCGTGTGTCAGTTTACTTGACAAAGGTTCGGTTTGTCAGTATACTTGACAAAGGTCGGTTGGTCAGTATAGTTGACAAAGGTCAATGGTTTTTCCGGATATTTTGATTTCTCCATCACTTGAGAGCTGACTGCCACGAGTGCTAGATCTTGAATGAGACTTTTCACATCATCTATTTAATTCAAATCAACTAAAAAAATTGAAAAGTAAACAAAATTTAGTTTTCAGCATGAAGTACAATCCCTTTTTCACTACCCTCTTTTTAATGTCTTTTGTAACTGCAATTTAAGATTCATTTCTATGGTTTACATCAATGACACGATTCCTTGGGAGCGAAAAGTCAGGGCTGTGAATCCCGACCGGGTCATATATGTATACGACTTTCAAATTTTAGATACTGCTGTATAGCCCGATTGTACGGATTCGGGAGGTCGAATTTTCGACTGGTTTACCCGGTGCCAGGATTACATGACTGGAGATGTAAGTGGTTTTATATTCCAATGATATTTTCTTTATAATAGGCATTATTAAACAGAAGCCCTTGTGATTTGTAATAATACTTTAGACATTATCTACTCCTCCAAATTACCCAGTCTCAATTTCAAATGTTTAAGATCAGGCGTGTTTTTTTCTTACATGTTTGAAATGTACAACGTCAAAAAAACCAAAACCGAAAACAAGAAGTGCTTTTTGTTTATCTAGATATAGGAAAAATTCAATATAGAAAGACAACTCTGCTACATTTATTTTCATACTAAGAGTTGTTCCCCTTTGATTGTGATGATCATTGTAAAGTCTTAGGTACTTTCTACTAAAATCCAAGTAATTAACATATACCAGACGTACTTCATGAAATATTTTTAGATAATATTTAGATATATTTCTGACATGGTAATGTAGATATTAAAAAAGAGTTACTGTCTTTGTATGAAACTTCGTTTCTCCACTCCGATAAAAGTTTCCCGCATGTTTCCTACTAAACACTTTGCATATCCCATGTAAAAACCGGATGGATTTTTAAAATGTTGCATTTATACTAAAAAAAAAGGTGGGGAAATTGAACATTGTCTTTATTTCCTATACCTTTTAAGGTGGGAAATTCCCCCAAATAACTGATATAATTTTCTTAAAAAATCAGGAGAAAAAAATCCAGGTTTCTGTTTTAGTAATATATTTGAGAAAATATCAAAGAAAAATAATTTATTTTTAACCTAAAAAGCTTTTTTAGGATAAAATCATACTTAAATTTCAAATTTTTATTCTTATGTTTTTCTTCGAGAGAAAAAACAAAAACAAATAATAAAAGTGTCTATGCTCATGATCAATATCCAGTTGACAATGTGTATCTATCAGAGGTCGATATCCAGTTAACAGTGTTCATGGTCATGGTCGATATCCAGTTGAAAATGTATATCTATCAAAGGTCGATATCCAGTTGACAGTGTTCATGGTTATGGTCGATATCCAGTTGACAATGTGTATCTATCAGAGGTCGATATCCAGTTGACAGTGTTTATGCTCATGGTCGATATCCAGTTGACAGTGTTTATGCTCATGGTCGATATCCCATTGACAGTGTGTATCTATCAGAGGTCGATATCCAGTTGACAGTGTTTATGCTCATGATCAATATCCAGTTGACAATGTGTATCTATCAGAGGTCGATATCCAGTTGACAGTGTTCATGGTTATGGTCGATATCCAGTTGACAATGTGTATCTATCAGAGTTCGATATCCAGTTGACAGTGTTTATGCTCATGGTCGATATCAAGTTGACAATGTGTATCTATCAGAGTTAGATATCCAGTTGACAGTGTTTATGCTCATGATCAATATCCAGTTGACAGTGTGTATCTATCAAAGGCCGATATCCAGTTGACAATGTGTATCTATCAGAGTTCGATATTCAGTTGACAATGTTCATGGTTATGGTCGATATCCAGTTGACAATGTGTATCTATCAAAGGCCGATATTCAGTTGACAATGTTCATGGTTATGGTCGATATCCAGTTGACAATGTGTATCTATCAGAGTTCGATATCCAGTTGACAGTGTTTATGCTCATGGTCGATATCAAGTTGACAATGTGTATCTATCAGAGTTAGATATCCAGTTGACAGTGTTTATGCTCATGATCAATATCCAGTTGACAGTGTGTATCTATCAAAGGCCGATATCCAGTTGACAATGTGTATCTATCAGAGTTCGATATTCAGTTGACAATGTTCATGGTTATGGTCGATATCCAGTTGACAATGTGTATCTATCAAAGGCCGATATTCAGTTGACAATGTTCATGGTTATGGTCGGTATCCAGTTGACAATGTGTATCTATCAAAGGCCGATATTCAGTTGACAATGTTCATGGTTATGGTCGGTATCCAGTTGACAATGTGTATCCATCAGAGGTCGATATTCAGTTGACAGTGTTTATGCTCATGATCAATATCCAGTTGACAATGTGTATCTATCAGAGGTCGATATCCAGTTGACAGTGTTTATGCTCATGATCAATATCCAGTTGACAATGTGTATCTATCAGAGGTCGATATCCAGTTGACAGTGTTCATGGTTATGGTCGATTTGCAGTTGATAATGTGTATCTATCGATTTCGATATCCAGTTGACAGTGTTAATGCTCATGGTCGAAATCCAGTTGACAGTGTTTATGCTCATGGTCGATATCCCGTTATAGTGTCTTACCAATGTTCGATATCCAGTTGACAATGTGTATCTATCAGAGGCCGATATTCAGTTGACAGTGTCTATGCCCATCGTCAATATCAAGTTGACAATGTGTATCTATCAGAGGCCGATATCCAGTTGACAATGTTCATGGTTATGGTCGGTATCCAGTTGACAATGTGTATCTATCAGAGGTCGATATTCAGTTGACAATGTTCATGGTTATGGTCGGTATCCAATTGACAATGTGTATCTATCAGAGGTCGATATTCAATTGACAGTGTTCATGGTAATGGTCGGTATTCAGTTGACAATGTGTATCTATCAGAGTTCGATATTCAGTTGACATTGTTCGTGGTTATGGTCGGTATCCAGTTGACAATGTGTATCTATCAAAGGCCGATATCCAGTTCACAATGTTCATGGTTATGGTCGGTATCCAGTTGACAATGTGTATCTATCAGAGGTCGATATTCAGTTGACAATGTTCATGGTTATGGTCGGTATCCAGTTGACAATGTATATCTATCAGAGGTCGATATTCAATTGACAGTGTTCATGGTTATGGTCGGTATCCAGTTGACAATGTGTATCTATCAGAGTTCGATATTCAGTTGACAATGTTCATGGTTATGGTCGGTATCCAGTTGACAATGTGTATCTATCAGAGTTCGATATTCAGTTGACAGTGTTCAAGGTTATGGTCGGTATCCAGTTGACAATGTATATCTATCAGAGGTCGATATTCAATTGACAGTGTTCATGGTTATGGTCGGTATCCAGTTGACAATGTGTATTTATCAGAGGCCGATATCCAGTTGACAGTGTTCATGGTTATGGTCGGTATCCAGTTGACAATGTGTATCTATCAGAGGTCGATATTCAGTTGACAATGTTCATGGTTATGGTCGGTATCCAGTTGACAATGTTTATCTATCAAAGGCCGATATTCAGTTGACAATGTTCATGGTTATGATCGATATCCAGTTAATGTGTATCTATCATAGGCCGATATTCAGTTGACTTTTTTTCTATCTCTTTAAAACCTATTTTTATAGTTTCTGTGCAATATTTTAGATTTTAATCAAAATGTATAGCATAAACAAAGATTTGTAAAATAATAATAATAATAATAATAATTTTTTAAAGCTTTATTTGCGTTTACATCATCAAGCCTGCTACAAATTATCATAATCTAAATGTAAAAGCTTAACAGCTGCATTAAGTTCTCCTATGCATAATATATGCGTGATTTAATTTTTATTTTAAATCAATTGGCGTTTCATATATAAACACAAATCGTAATGATAATCAATTCATATTGACAAAAATATTTTTAAATTTTTTTTTCAATAATGTGTAAACTTAATACAGCTTTAACACTAGTTTTTTAATAACCTGCTTACAGTGACAATAATGTCATAAATGTCTAAAATATAAATATAATTACTACATTTCAAATATTAAAAATTAATAATCGTAATAACCTCAATAATAATAATAATATTATTATTATTATTAATAATAATAAAAATAAAATAATAATATAATAATAGTGATAATCTCAATAATAATAATAATAATAATAATAATAATAATAATAATAATGATAATTTATAACCAGGTAGTTACAAGCTCAACATACTATGAATACATAAACAGACAGATTTCTGACTTAGTATAAAAGCTTTTGTTAAACTGAACCTATACGGAACAGCTGGTGTTTTTTGTCTGTCTTTATCATTGTTTGTCTAAAATAATTTCATTAATTAAAAAAAAATTTAAACAATTAGGATTAAGTTTGATCCCTTTTTGTGAAAGACAATAAAACTGTTCTTCATTTTAACCGATTAATAAAGGTCTATTTTTCTTTTGGTAAAATCTAAAAACTATCTTACCAATTTAAACTAAATGATTACTGATTCTAAATTTTACAAAATGTATTCTAATTTTAAACTGTTGGGAATAAACTGCCATTCAATTATTTTTGAATTTTTCTATCCAATTTCAAAGTCTTCTTTGCTCTATAATGATGTATTCATAACAACTGTTTTCTAATATTGTTTACAAAAAAGGTTTAATATTTTCTTTCAAGGATTTCTTGTTTAAAAATAACTTGTATTATAAAAGTAGAAATTATCTTATATCTTAGTTTTGTAAAAAACAAATATCATCCTTGCAACTGACCCCGTTAACCTGGTGTATCCCAAGTTGCAGTTCTCAAGATCAGAAAGCAGTTTGTTTACATATGCATAATTATTGAATTATTACAAAAAATCAAACCTGTTAAAGCAACATATTTAATTGAATTAGTTAATTTTCAAACGTACCTACAAAATCGTGGCATTAAATTCAAACCAGTGAAAGAGATCTAAAACAGCAATTCTCTTATTAAACAGCAAGGCACTCCTTCCAAATTACAGTATAGATATGTATCAAATTTTCAAACAAGTTTCACACTCTAAAACAAAAAATTCAAACTTATTTTATGAAACCATATTAAATAACTTTCAAAGTGAAGTACATGTATGCAAGGCTCCCTTTAAGGCGTGATCACGCGACCTGGACGCCATAAATCGGACAGGGCACGGAAAAGATACCTCTAGTGGGTTTTCTGCACTAACTTCACTTTCAGATTATTTTCATATTTTTATTCAAACAATTTTTCATTCGGGGATCAAGTATCTCGGGAACAGTCAACAATGATATCGAAAACAGAAGCACTAATTAGTGCCCCCCTAAAATCGTAACTCCAGTCGTGACCAGATAGAAAACGGAAGTTTGGTTTAAGCGCAAGTTTACATGTAGGTGAAAGTAAAAGTAGTTAGTAATGTCTGTACTAACAAAACGACGTCTAAAAATCAAAATAAGAGACTGAAACGAAAGCATTTCTGACTAAAAAAAATTTGATGGTTTTAAAATGAGGCGTTTTTCCACTATAAATCGCGGTCAATAAGTAACAATTTTGCAATCGGGAAAATTAACAACTTTTGCATTTTAACATTAAAAAGACTACTGAGGAAAATTTTACCGATTTCTTAAATCAATACAAATACTTGTATATATTTTTCATATAAAAATTATGATTTCAAAAACTATTTGTTTGGTTCGGATATCTTATAAAAATCTTATACATGTAATTACTTTAATCAATTATATCACTTGAAAGGATTTTAATCTTTGCCACTTTGCTTTAAACTTTAAATTTAGATCAAGTATTGATTACATGTTTATACAAAAGACATGTATTTGGACAAGTAGTAAGGAAAGGAAATACCAATAAAAAGAGGACGAGCTTAAGACGTTGCTTGTTGGACTCTTGGGTAATGTTATTGGACCCACCCATTTCGCCAATGGACGTCCTAAAATATCCTTATCGGGAACCCTGTATATATGACATTAACTATAAAAAGAGTATTTGAAATCAAAAAGAATTTCCTTTTAAAACAGCATATAAACATAAAAAAATTATCGAACCAGTGACAACACTTTAAAATCGGTTATATACAACATCAAATCAATATTGAGTAAATTTATACATCACTGTTTAAACTAGCACTAGCACTCTAAAACATAATTGCAGTAAAACAATTGCATCAAATGTGTTTTAAACGTAATTACACATATCGGATATTATTTTGCAAACCATATAGTTTGACGTCTAAATGAAAATCAAGTCTTATAATTTTGAAATATAACAGTACACAAATGCATGTACATGTTAAATTTTGATGTGCCAGATGTGCACAGTTTAAAAAGTCATTCCTCATCAGGACAAAAGGGCCCGAAAAGTTTGATAGATAAAAAACATTAGCCAATCAGTTGAAAATTAATGAATTTAAAGTTCCAAAATTATATAAATCCAAATGCAGCTAAGAAATGCTTTTCATGAGGGAATGAACCTTAGTTTTAAATAAATTTAAAAATATTAAGACGGCTGACATGTACTGACATATGTGACATTAATTTTAATACCAGTGTTGACATGTACTGACATATGTGACATTAATTTTAATACCAGTGTTGACATGTACTGACATATGTGACATTAATTTTAATACCAGTGTTGACATGTACTGACATATGTGACATTAATTTTAATACCAGTGTTGACATGTACTGACATATGTGACATTAATTTTAATACCAGTGTTGACATGTACTGACATATGTGACATTAATTTTAATACCAGTGTTGACATGTACTGACATATGTGACATTAATTTTAATACCAGTGTTGACATGTACTGACATATGTGACATTAATTTTAATACCAGTGCTGACATGTACTGACATATGTGACATTAATTTTAATACCAGTGTTGACATGTACTATATGTGACATTAATTTTAATACCAGTGTTGACATGTACTGACATATGTGACATTAATTTTAATACCAGTGCTGACATGTACTGACATATGTGACATTAATTTTAATACCAGTGTTGACATGTACTGACATATGTAACATTAATTTTCATACCAGTGCTGACATGTACTGACATATGTGACATTAATTTAAATACCAGTGTTGACATGTACTGACATATGTGACATTAATTTTAATACCAGTGCTGACATGTACTGACATATGTGACATTAATTTTAATACCAGTGTTGACATGTACTGACATATGTGACATTAATTTTAATACCAGTGTTGACATGTACTGACATATGTGACATTAATTTATATACCAGTGTTGACATGTACTGACATATGTGACATTAATTTTAATACCAGTGTTGACATGTACTGACATATGTGACATTAATTTTAATACCAGTGTTGACATGTACTGACATATGTGACATTAATTTTAATACCAGTGTTGACATGTACTATATGTGACATTAATTTTAATACCAGTGTTGACATGTACTGACATATGTGACATTAATTTTAATACCAGTGCTGACATGTACTGACATATGTGACATTAATTTTAATACCAGTGTTGACATGTACTGACATATGTAACATTAATTTTCATACCAGTGCTGACATGTACTGACATATGTGACATTAATTTAAATACCAGTGTTGACATGTACTGACATATGTGACATTAATTTTAATACCAGTGCTGACATGTACTGACATATGTGACATTAATTTTAATACCAGTGTTGACATGTACTGACATATGTGACATTAATTTTAATACCAGTGTTGACATGTACTGACATATGTGACATTAATTTATATACCAGTGTTGACATGTACTGACATATGTGACATTAATTTTAATACCAGTGTTGACATGTACTGACATATGTGACATTAATTTTAATACCAGTGTTGACATGTACTGACATATGTGACATTAATTTTAATACCAGTGCTGACATGTACTGACATATGTGACATTAATTTTAATACCAGTGTTGACATGTACTGACATATGTGACATTAATTTTAATACCAGTGTTGACATGTACTGACATATGTGACATTAATTTTAATACCAGTGTTGACATGTACTGACATATGTGACATTAATTTTAATACCAGTGTTGACATGTACTGACATATGTGACATTAATTTTAATACCAGTGTTGACATGTACTGACATATGTGACATTAATTTTAATACCAGTGTTGACATGTACTGACATATGTGACATTAATTTTAATACCAGTGTTGACATGTACTGAGATATGTGACATTAATTTTAATACCAGTGTTGACATGTACTGACATATGTGACATTAATTTTAATACCAGTGTTGACATGTACTGACATATGTGACATTAATTTTAATACCAGTGTTGACATGTACTGACATATGTGACATTAATTTTAATACCAGTGTTGACATGTACTATATGTGACATTAATTTTAATACCAGTGTTGACATGTACTATATGTGACATTAATTTTAATACCAGTGTTGACATGAACTGACATTAATTTTAATACCAGTGTTGACATGTACTGACATATGTGACATTAATTTTAATACCAGTGCTGACATGTACTGACATATGTGACATTAATTTTAATACCAGTGTTGACATGTACTGACATATGTGACATTAATTTTAATACCAGTGTTGACATGTACTGACATATGTGACATTAATTTTAATACCAGTGTTGACATGTACTGACATATGTGACATTAATTTTAATACCAGTGTTGACATGTACTATATGTGACATTAATTTTAATACCAGTGTTGACATGTACTGACATATGTGACATTAATTTTAATACCAGTGTTGACATGTACTATATGTGACATTAATTTTAATACCAGTGTTGACATGTACTGACATATGTGACATTAATTTTAATACCAGTGTTGACATGTACTGACATATGTGACATTAATTTTAATACCAGTGTTGACATGTACTGACATATGTGACATTAATTTTAATACCAGTGCTGACATGTACTGACATATGTGACATTAATTTTAATACCAGTGTTGACATGTACTATATGTGACATTAATTTTAATACCAGTGTTGACATGTACTGACATATGTGACATTAATTTTAATACCAGTGTTTATCCTCTTACACAAAATCAGTTATTAAAGCATCAATGTCTCTCAAATTTCATTATACATTTGACACTTAGTGTAAAACCAGTGTAAAAGCTCGAACACAACATTCTTTTTACAGAACAACATCAAATAACTTTCAAAAATTAATTTGATACATGTGACACAAATTTTACAATAAGTGTTTCGGTTCTTAAACAGCATTAATTGATTTTAATTAATTGTTAAACCAGTGTCAGTACATTGAAACTCTAATTCTTTCCTAAAACAAAACTAATGAATTATTTGGTTGGTTATGGTCTCGTTTTCATAATCAATTTTTGACTTAAAATATCTACCTTATCAATATTAATTGGCAATCTGTTTTTATAAAGAATAAATGGCATCAAATGAGTTTCAAATTTTAGTATACAAATGTGACATTAACTGTCAAACCAAAGTTAGAGATCTAAAAAACAGTATGTACATGTATGAAATTAAATTCAAAAAATATAAAATATTGTAGCTAAATAATTATTCAATAGCATCAAAATTCTACAATAATATTTCAGTAGCAACAAAATATTGTTTTTAATTATAACAGCTTTCAACAATATAGTTTATACAAATTCACAAAAACTACTTTGCAAGGACAAAAACTCCTTCATGGATCGTAAGTTACAAAACTAATGTGTTGTCAGATCTTGTCATGTTGAAAAAAAATTGTAATTATTATTTTTGCAATTTACTATTTTTATATCTATCTATAATAGTTTTGAAGACACTAGTCAAAATCTGCTAAATAATTCCAAAATAACATTTTAGGAGCAAATACTCCTTCACGAATTCTCATAAAATTACGAAGCTTGATATCTTGTTGATCTTATCATTTCATGTTGATGATTTTTGCAATGTAATCTACGACAGTTTCAAGAAAATAGTAAAAACATCTTTACTTGCGAAAAAGTATTTAAGGGGCAACAACTCCTACAGTGAATATCATACAGTAAAATGTTATGATGTGAAATTTATAAGTATTATCCATAGTTGTCTCAATTAGTTTTCATGAAAATTATCAAAGACAGCAAAATATCAAAATAATAATAATAATAATAACAATAACACTTTAGGGGTAACAACTTCTATATTGATTATAATTTAGTTAATATACATACTACCTTGTTAGATCATGTTTTGACAATTTGTAAGTAAATTTTTTTATCTATCTTTAATTTTGTAAAGAAAATGGTCCAAAACAGCTAAATGTCCTATTGATTAACATTTTAGGGGCAGAAACTTCTATATGGATTATCATTTAGATACAAAACTTGCTAACTTGTTTGATATTTAACATTTTTGCAGTTTACTGTTTTTATCAATCTACAATAGTTTTCAAGATGATTGTAAAAAATCTTTATTAACGAAAAATGATTTAGTTACAAAACTTGTAATCTAGCTATAATTGTTTGTAAGAATACAGTTAAAGCAACAGCACAATTGGCAACGTTTTGCAGGGGCAACAACTCTTACATGTATTAATATAAAGTTTCGAAACTTGTTAATTTGTTAGATCTTATCATGTTGATCATTTTTCAAATTTATTATTGATATATGGCAATTTGATTTTTATTTTTTAAATTGAGGGCAAACTTTGACGTTGGAACAAAGTGGAAATAAGTAGCTACAGAACACCAAAAATAAATATCTCTAAATCTATTCAAATATAGGTAGTATAGAAGGTCAAACTCTATTATGACCTTGCACTTTATTGTCGTTATATATCTCTAAATGATTTCAAGTAAAAAGACTAAACTGCAAAATTCACGAATTACAATAGCACATTTCGGGACAATAACTTCAAAAGCATTCAACTGATCATTTTCATATATATAAAAATATATAACATATATATATGACATTAATGTATACGGGCACTAACACTCTAACATAAATTCTGGTTATTAAACATCAAATAACATTCAAATTATTTTAAAGGTTTATAGAAATTTTTGTGAAAAAGAAACCATAAAAGAATTTTTAGCTAAAATTGATAAATTTGACTTTCAACAAACCAGTGTTAGAAATCTAAGGATAAATGTTATCATTAAACATTATTAAACAGCTTTGAAACTTAAGTACACAAATGTGGCATTAATAGTCAAATAAATCAAACATACCAGTCCTTGTCCAAATCACAATCCCAAAAACAAAGTGAAATCTTTGGTAGCTGACAGAATTAGTTAAACCAATAATTGATCTCTTAGAAAAAACTTTTGTAACTACAAACATCACATACAAGCGGTAGTAAAATATATGTGCTATTTTTCTCAATCAAGTGTTGACCTCCTCATCAAAATTTAAATTATGAAAAAAAGTTTTACCTACAACTATTTATATCTTCACTCAAGACATATTTATGCTCTATAAAGTTTAAAAACTGAAACAGAAATTTATTTACAAAAACAGCAAATACAAAAAGGGTCACCAAAATAAGAAAATGTTAGGCAGATTATTAAGTTATTGATATAATGAATGTTTTAACTATATAACAATACTATAAAACAGTATAGTTTCATGATAAACTTTTGGTTTCACTTGATTTAGCAAATTAAAAAAAAACATAGAAATATACATAATGCTCAATCACTTATACTCTACATGCTTATACAGGAAATATATATTACAATTTTTCACAAAGAAATATACATATTTACAAATATACATTTACGTTATGTTGGAGAGTCTGTGAATGACATCTATTTTAGCATGAAATAAAAGATTCTACAAATTCTCCATATTCTGCTTCATATTTGAACTAATATCTCAATTATGACACCTACGAAAAGCTTCAACTAAAGGTACACGACAAACGCGATGTGATAAAACATGGGGTGGTATATTTGAGATTTATTCACATAATGTTTTACACTAGATAGAAGATATTTCATTTATTCTCCTCGAAAATGATGTAAGCATCCATTCAAGAATATATAATTTTATTCAACAGAGAACTATGTTTTTTACACCCAGTAAGAAATTTTTCATTATTTAAACAGACAAAATGGCATTTTTACATATATTTAGGTATGTTTCATTAAATAAAATATTTTTAATCACAGGTGATTGATTTATGTACATAAAGAAAATGGTCTTAACAATAGAAATTTGACATTTTTACATATATACACAAAAGGAATATGACTTATATCTCATTGGAAATATTTTTAATAGAAAATATTTTTTACATCCACTAAAAATAAGATATTTAAATACAAAAAAATATGTTTTAGCTTAGTAAAGGATATCCTATTTTTACACAAAGCAACGTTGTTTTACACCAAGTTTTTGAGTAAATTAATAAACATACACTGGAAAAGGATATTTCAACACACAAAGAGCCTGTTGTTTATTTTTACTGAAAATTAATTTAACACCTCGTCAAGAATACCTCTTTTATTTACACAGCAGGATGATTTTATTACCAACTATTATGATCATATGCATTTCATTTTTTACAAAGCAAACGGATTTTTGTTTGCACCCGACAGAGAATACTGTATTTATTTACATAAGGAAAATGTGTCTTGCAATAAATCATGACTAAATAATAAAAGCACATAGGAAAATGATTTAGGCTTGAATATAAATGACATGTATAACCAATTAGTTACAGCTGTGCATATTATCACAAACGTATAAAACAAATACAAAAATGTTTGAAAAAAAAAAAACAGGAATACATAATTTAATACTAAATATTAGTATAATTTTACACTTTTTGTGAAAATTTTTACTACTAAAGATTTTAAAGCTGTACAACTGTAAAGATAACAAATAATATGGTGCAATATACACTAGAAAATGTTTTATACTTAAACATGAATACACAATGTTGTTCATGGTTCCTCATCTATCTTACTTAGCAAACATGAAAAATACTAGTAAGCATATTGTGACAGATGAAACAAGAAATAAAAATAAGATGGCGCACATTTATAACCATCATTAGATATATTGTTGACTACAGAACCTTTAACCTATGAAATAGTCATTTATGAACAGCAAGTGTCGAAAATCATGGTGAACGTTTGATTTTGTAAAATCTTGAAGAAAATCATAGTAAAGGCATTAAGATACAAAAGAGAAATATCTCCTTGTCATTAAAAAACCAACTCATTTCATTAGTTCAATTTGACATCAACAATCTAACAAATTCCATTATACCAAGGTTAATATCACACTGATGATATTAATAACTTTTTATGTAGTTTAGTATGTTCATTTTTTTTCTTGTGGTAAACCAATTTCTTAAAAATGTACTAGGCTATTGTATAGAAAAATCAAACATTCTGTTTATCTGCTTAGAATCTTCTGACAAGAAACACTACAACTCCATACTAGCTTGATATATTTCTAACTGTAAAGATTCTAAGATATATTTTAGTGGAGTTTAGCAAACGTTGCCATCTTCATTTTGACTGGCTATTGCAATTCCGATTGGATGGTAGTTTTCATCTTTTACTATATATACTCCACTTCCAGAGTACCTAGGTTTCGAGGATGACGAAGAAATCATTTAAACTGTCTTCATATTTACATTCCATGCCATCATTCAATATCATTCCGTATGTTAGAGTTGTTGTACGCCCACATTTAACAACATAACTGTACATATAATCATCAACTTGGAGTTGTCCAACAGGAAATAATTCTTGTAAATAAAACCATAAACTCTCAATGATTTTCTTTATATATATAGTATTAGGACATAAATTAATAAATACTTTTAGATAACAAAACTTTTTATTGATATAAATTTATGAAAATCCATCGAAATAAATGGATTGGATTATCTAGCTAGACAGGAGGTGCTTACCCTTCCGGAGCACCCGGCCTCACTTCCTTGATGGAAGTTCACATGTATAACATATTTTGCCAGTTTGCAATGTTTTTACTTTGTTTTTGGGATTGTGATATGGACAAGGACTGGTATGTTTGTTTTATTAACATTGTACATTTACTTTCTATTCTCATATAATTTCATTCTTTGTTTTCTTTTTTTATTATATGTACAAATGTTCATAATTTAACCTATGCAAAAATCAATTGTTTTTTTAAATTTAATAACATTTATATGCAATATTTTGATGTTATATGTACAATCAGTTTAAATATTATATTATAAAATTTATTATTGTACCACTGCTGGTGGATTTAAATCCCCGAGGGTATCCATAACTCAGTAGGCAGTACATTGTGCTGTCAGAAACTACCATTTAGCCAAATTTTCAGCCGTCTTAAGTTTTGAAATTTATTTAAAACTAAGGTTTGTTCTCTCATGCATAGCATTTTGATTCATATAATTTTGGAACTTTAGATTCAGTAATTTTCAACATTTTTGCCTATGTTTTTTATTTATTAACCCTTTTGGCCCCTAGTGTCACTGATGAGGAATGATTTTCCGATATATGCACATAAGACACATCAAAAGTTAACAGGTAGTTGTGTTATATATTAAAACAAATTCGAAATCACTTACTTTTTCAAATTTATAACATATATATATGCAATCACTTTCCATTTATATTTTTTTAACATATGTACAATCACTTCCATTTTTATGTTCGTAAATATGTACTATCACTTACCTACATCATGTATTAACAAATGTATAATGTGATTAAATAAGTATAATTGCTATTTTTCACAAGACCAACCCTCTCCTTTAATGATCATTAAGGATCCTTAAAGATCCTTAAATGTGTCCTCAAAAGTCCTTAAAGGTGCCTTAAAGCCTCCTTAAAGCCATTCCATCTTTAAGGATCTTTAATGATCCTTTAAGGACTCTTTCAGGACACCTTTGAGGTTCTTTAAGAACCTCTAAAGATCCTTAATAGAAGTGAAATTTTAAGGAGGCTTTTAGGAACCTTAAAGATGTTTCATAAAATCTAAAAAAATATTTTTCAATTATTAATGGAACGATGTCAATAACGTTCATTCCGTTAAAGGTATGATTTGTCTTTTAGTATATTTTGCATTTTTTTTAGTTTATACTAAAGGAGACATAGATAACGCCTGTCTAAATTCTAAATTCTAATTTCATTTTGTGTACAGGAGTCGTATTTTATTTTCTAATACTAGTTATACTTGTTTCTTAATTCATAAATGAATCAGATAACGATTGTGTATTGTCACCGTACAAGTAAACAACTCGTGGTTTAATCAGATCGGTGGTAAGCATTAGGTAATTAACAGTATTAATTTTATACAGCGGTACATGTTTGATTATAGATCCCAGGTGATTTCAGGTGCGGCTTTTGACTTTGACGTGCACTTTCTTATCTAAGTAGGAGATCAATATGAAGTCAAATAACATGTTAAAATTATTACCTAGCCCTGAACTCTGGGTGTTGGAAATAAAAGTGTGTTTTTCGAAGTGATTTTAAGGGACAATTTTATTATTTAAATATTAAACATACAATAACTAAAGAAATAAAAGTATTCGCAAAATAATGTGCTAAGCATGTCATATATTTTATTTAATTTTGTTTTATTCATTTTAATTAATTGATTAATTTAATTTAATGTCAGGGAGTAGTGTTATGCATAGATGCAAATAAAGAGAGAGAGAGAGAGAGAGAGAGAGAGAGAGAGAGAGAGAGAGAGAGAGAGAGAGAAGAGAGAGAGAGAGAGAGAGAGCGAGCATATTTTAGTGTCTTTGAAATTTATATTATATGGAACTGACACATGATGATTAAGTATTACGGTAAGGTTATTTTTTTAAACATTCACAGGTTACTAAGTGAAGAAATTGAAGTAAGAAACAGAGACATAAGAAAACCATTAACTGACAAACTTTATTTCTCTCTCTCACTCTCTCTCACTCTCACTCTCTCTCTCTCTTTCTCTCTCTCTCTCTCTCTCTCTCTCTCTTACTTTTCGCTGAACCCCCCTCTCTCTCTCACTCTTTCTTTCTCTCTCTCTCTCTTTCTCACAGCATATTTAGGTCCTTATATCATTCTTCTCTGTCTATATTCAGTTTCTGCTAATCCCCTCTCTATCTCTCTCCTTTAATGTATTCAGTTGAGGAATGAATTACCGAAATATGCACATCTGGCACATCAAAATTAAATTGGTATTTTTATTATATATTTACTACCCCTGAGCGGGTACCGCTGCTGGTGGAGTAAAACTCCCCGAGGGTATCCATAACTCAGTAGAAAGTACTTTGTGCTGTCAGAAAATGTACCATTTAGCAATATTTTCAGTCGTCTAAAATTTGAAATTAATTTAAAACTAAGGTTTGTTCCCTCATTAACAGCATTCCTTAGTTGGATTTGGATTTATATAATTTTGAAACTTTAGATTCATTATTTTCAACTGTTTGGCTTATATACTTTCTGTATCAATTTTTTCGGTCTTAGTGCCACTGATGAGGAATGAATTTCCGAAATATGCACATCTGGCACATCAAAATTGAACTGGTATTTTTATTATATATTTACTACCCCTGAGCGGGTACCGCTGCTGGTGGAGTAAAACTCCCCGAGGGTATCCATACATCAGTAGACAGTACTTTTTGCTGTCAGAAAATGTACCATTTAGCAAAATTTTAAGTCGTCTAAAATTTGAAATTAATTTAAAACTAAGGTTTGTTCCCTCATTCACAGCATTCCTTAGTTGGATTTGGATTTTATAATTTTGAAACTTTAGATTCATTATTTTCAACTGTTTGGCTTATATTCTTTCTGTATCAATTTTTTAGGTCTTAGTGTCACTGATGAGGAATGAATTTCCGAAATGTGCACATCTGGCACATCAAAATTGAACTGGTATTTTTATTATATATCTACCGATGTCTCTCTCTCTCTCTTCTCTCTCTCTCTCTCCCTCTTTCTCTCTCTCTCTCTCTCTCTCTCTCTCTCTCTCTCTCTCTCTCTCTCTCTCTCTCTCTCCTCTCTCTCTCTCTCTCTCTCTCTCTCACACACACACACACACACAGAGCATATTCAGTTCCTTATATCATTATTTTCTGTCTAAAGTATTCAGTTGCTGCTAACCCCCTCTCTATCTCTCTCCTTAATGTATTCAGTTGCCGATCTCTCTCTCTCTCTCTCTCTCTCTCTCTCTCTCTCTCTCTCTCTCTCTCTCTCTCTCTCTCTCTTGAACATTGAATTCTTGACTTGCCCGTAACAGAATTATTCGTTTATTTATTTATTTTTGACATTTAATTATTCAATTTAGAAGCTGTTTTTATAATTAACATACTGCTTTTTTTCTCTATCAAATACATCTCTAATTATAATACATAAATAATAATAATTTTCAAGTTAAAAGACTTAGAAAGAACCAATGTCATCAATATTATTAATTAAGTGATTAATACATTTGAGTTGATCATCAAATACAATCTTGTTGACTAATGTTAGATTTACTAGTATATTGCAGGTTATTTGGGAATGCATATTACATATTTTAATTGAAAAAAAGGCTTGTAATTTCGATTTAATTAATTGTCATCCAATTATAAATCTAAGAAATAAATAAAATAGAATTAAATAAAGTTAAAAATTTGCGATTATGCAATTATGAAAGAAAAATTATTATCGCTTTTAATTTTTTCAAAAAAAAAAAAAAGTAATAATAATAAAAATATATGTATTTTTTTTTCAAATAAAATTTAAAAATTATGCTTAATATAATGTTTCATTGCTATTATTTTAAAAAAGTAAAAAAAATTGTTTCCTTAAAGATCCTCAAAGCCTCCTTAAAGATCCTTAAAATTCCATTTCCATTAAGGATCTTAAGGAGTCCTTAAAGATTCCTTAAAGGCATATTTAAGAATTATTAAAGTCCCCTTAAAGTTCATTAAAGAGACATTTAAGGCAGCTTTAAGCACGCTTTAAGGATCCTTAAAGATGTCTTTTCATGATGTGTGTCATGTTATCACCTACATGTATGTACAAAAACTTTTTACACATGTTCGTGTCATATTCTAACGTGAGTTGAACATTATAACATTAAAGTATAACTATGAATTTACATTGTGAAAAAAGGTCGATTTCCTTATACATGAAAAGAAAAAGAATCATAGTATAATCAAGTATCACTATTATTCGATATTTAGACAGCCAAAAATATTCTTTTCATAGAAAACAAGACGGTCTTTCTATGTAACAAGATACAAGGTAATACAATCTTACTAATTTGAAAATGAGAAAATGTTTTCTCCGTTATATGACTAATATTAAAATATAATCTAAAACAGCAGTGATGACGTGTTTATAGATTTTTTTCTAAATAAAACACTCTTCAAAGCAAAAAAAGAATCATGTTACTTGAGCATATAAATTATATCAATTTTGTGTCATGATACGGCAGGAAGTTCAGTTTCATTGCTTTCAACACTGTGCAATTAACAAGAGAAAAAAAAAACAAGACAAAAATAGATTTAATTGATCAGAAAAAATAGTTTGTAAAAACGTAATTGATTCTAGAGTATTTTTTTCCTATTGTTTTATTCCTAACGTGTTTCAGAGCCCTGATTTCCTATATAACGAGAAAATAAATCAATTGTTCAGTTGCAAAGGATTTTTGATGATAAAATGAAGTCGTTGCTTCTTTTGTTCTTTTCTGTTTTGGAATTTTGGAAAACAGCTTCTAGAGAAGGTAATATTAAATGTATGTATGTTTGTGTCAGAACTTTTCGACAGAAAATAATTATAATTACCTTAAGATTATTATACGACTTAAATAAGAAATAAATTAAAAATATCTAGCAAAAATACCATATGTGCACATTTTGGGATATTCATTCCTCATCAGTGACACTAGGGCATAAAAAAGTTAGTAGATGAAAACATAATCAAATCGTTTGAACATTAATGAAGATTTTTATACGACTTAAATAAGATATAATTAAAAAAATGTTTAGCAAAAATACCTGTTTAATTTTGCCGTGCCATATGTGCACATTTTGGGATATTCATTCTTCATCAGTGACACTAGGACAGAAAAAGTAAATAGATGAAAAGAAAATCAAAACATTTGAAAATTTAAGAAGGAAAAGTTCAAAATTATATGTTTTAAATCCATCTTAGTGATGCCTTGAATCAGGGGACAAAGTTTAATTACAATGTGAAAAATTAAGATGGCTGTAAAATTTGACACATGGTACATTTTTTTATAGCACCAAGTACTTTTTATTGACTTATTGATACTCTAGTAAAGTATTACTTCACCAGCAACGGTAAACGCTCAGGGGTAGTAATTGTTTAGACTTTTCTAACCTTTTAACAATTATCTTTATATGATGTCTTTTCAATTTTCTACAATTATGATATTTTGTCATCATTTCTTTAATGACAATAGCTTGCGACTTATTCTTATCATAAAACTAGAACCTCATATTTCTGCTGTAGAGTAAGCTCTGTTTTTGAAGTAAAACTTGTATTTGATTGACATCATAATAACTTAATTAAATTTATTTTCCTAACGGCAGAGCAAAAATACTTTTTGTAATTAAATTCTTTCAAATGATACCAATTTCTTATCGCAGAATAGTTATAAAAAATAAAATATTAAACTCGGACAGATATTTTAAAACATCTTGAATAACTCTTTTTTCCGAAAATGTAAAAAAAATCAAATTGTCGTTTTTAAATTAACAAAAAACAATCAAAAGCTTAAAAAGATACATTTTAGAAACATTACGTTTTTGACGTTAACAGCGCACAATAAAAATCACTTTAGAATTTGCTGCCTCAATTTTTTTAATTCCGTGCACGTATCTAGGTGTTTTTTATTTACTCCACTTCTGTAAAAAGCAAATTTAAAAATAGATCCACATATCAAGGTGTTTTATGCTAACTTCAATTCTGAAAAAAAGCAATTTTAAAATGTATGCACATATCACGGTATATTTTATTGACTTCTGTGGATAAGAAATACATATCACATGTTGCAGCTGTAAAATTAATAATTTCAGCATCTTAGCATGTTTATCATAGTAGTTTTAAAAGTAGAACGTACATGAACGTGTATTTTTCTGTTGTATTACATATTGCATTATCTATGATGTAAACAACAATATATAGATCATATGTTTCTAGCAACATAATTAATCCTAAAGACACTCAAAGTAAAATATTAAATTAACTAAGTTATTTTAGGGACACTTCAAAAATATCATTTAAGAGAAAATAATAACAATAAAAATGTTCTTTTACAATAACAAGTTATTTACTGTGTACCTCACAAAAAATCAGAATCACAATGGCAATTTTGAGTTCTGCGCATTTATCAAAAAACAATAAATATAGAATAATTTAAAAAAAATACAATTGTATAGACAAATATGATTATAAATATTCAACCTGCTGTTGACAACTTATCAATAATACATTATCGTTCCCTCATATATGTAAATGTGTTTAATTATATTCTTGCAACCAACAACTTGTAAATCTTTGATTTTTATAGTTCATTTTAAGCATAAACGTTAGAAAATAAGAATCTGTTTAAAACAAAGTTTGTTTACAGTGTTAGCTAAATAAACATTGACTTTTGCAAAGCCGACGACAATGAAAATCATTTATTTGTTTTTAAAATAAGAAACATCGTTTTCAGACAACCATTTCTTTTTAAGTGTATTTTACTCCTGAGCGAATGTTCTAAAAACCAATTCAAACGGACGGAACCAATGTGAATACTGTCTTGTAGTATACGGACACCTTCATCTTTTTTCTTTGTATACTGCAAACAAAAAAGTTCATTGAGAGCGTTTAGCGAATGTAGGCTCTAGACTTATGCATTAATAAATCTATTTCATGAAGAACCCAGTGAAAAAGAAATTGGATAAAAAGTTTAACCTTTGTCCGACTAAATAGCCTTAAAAACAAACAAACAGTGAAGACGTTTTTGAGTGCATTTACTATGGTTTAAGCCTGGCTATTACTCCAAAGAACTTCCTCCGTAAAACGAGTTAAAGTACAAATAAGACAGAAAATAACTCTTTTCTTCTGTTCTATTTTTAGGCAATGGACTAATACAGTCTATAACAATTCTGCTAAATGATTCTTCAAAAGATGGAATACTATGGAATACTATTTTAGTTTAAGAAACACAACACTCATAAGAACTTTTTTGTTTAAGCTCAAATGTCACTATATTTTGCAGTGTAGTGTGCCAAAGTAATCAAACTGTTCCTAAACAAACAAAGACCCACAATCTGTCAAACAATGTTTCATCTGGTTTGACAGAAGGTCTTTACTCCCTTAATAAAGCAACATTAAAAACATCTACAATACCAATTTTCCACTATATCACATCTTAATTTAAGCTATAAAATTGCTAAGAATATTTTTGAAAGTCCTGTTTACGATCATATGTCTACCCATTGGCAGTGTCGTAAGCCAGATCTACCACATTTTTCCTAAACAAACTAGGAACATCAATATGTCAAACAATTTCCATCCGGTGTGGCGTCCTCATTCCCTAAAAAAAAACACCATTATGATAATGAAAACATAATGAAATCTCAGATCGTAGTTTTAAATTAATTTAAAACTAAGATTTGTTCCCTCATGCACAGCATCTTTTAGCTGCATTTGGATTATATAATTTTGAAACTTTAGATTTATTATTTTCAACTGTTTGGCATATATTTTTATGTATCAAACTTTTCGGTCTTAGTGTCACTGATAAGGAATGAATTTCTGAAATGTGCACATCTGGCACATCAAAATTTAACTGGTATTTGTATTATATATCCAACTGCTCTGAGTGCTCTTTTCCCTAACTGTTGAACCTTAGACTCCCTTTTTTCCTCAACTATCCTCTTGCAATTAAATAACTTGCCGTTCGGCTTAATGCCTTCTCTAAATCAATGAAGTCCTTTCATCAATTTAGCTTTTGATAAATGAACTGGAATTCTTATCAGCCACAATTATTCAATATTATCAAACTTGTCAATGAAATCGACAAAACTTTATTACCAGCTAAATCGATAATCCAGTTAAATCCACACCTTGTTTCTCATGCACATTCAGTTTTCTATGTTTTATGTTATAACATATGGACAGTCTTTTTATATTTGTATATTAATGACTTTTTTGTCTCATTTCCTAACACAAATACAATCATTTTATCGGCTCTTTTTTACAACATATAAACACTGCTGTTTATTTGCAGGTTGAGCATTCAACTTTCTACATTATTTTACATTTTTTTGGCAGACAAGTGTATGACTAATGAAAATATAAAAACTACGTTACACGATACAGATTATTGTAAACTGATATGAAATTGACTATATTATTTTGCATTAAAAGCCTGATATCACGAGATAATTTAATATAGCAATATTGACGTATGTATTGTAATTCCAAGTGACATTTTCATCAAAAACAAGATTTAATGAAAAATAAAAAATCACGTGATTAGAAAAGTATATTTTTAAGACATTAATTTTTTCACTTTTTTTATATTTTTTTTCAAACCTTTTTTCGGAGAGGTCGTATATCATTTATATGCATAATTGAATTCGATTTGTTACTTAGCAAATATTGTAAAAAAGATCAAATCATGTCGTTTATTGGTTTGTGTTTACATCTTTCAGAATTTTGATAAAAAGCTTCAAAAGACGGTACATTTTTAGTGTGTGTGTGTGGTGTGTGGTGTGTGTATGTGTGTGGTGTGTGTGTGTGTGTAACAATTGTAAAAATTAAGTAAATTTCACAAATTTCTTGATTTAAAAATTAATTTAGAATTTATACTACATATCTTATGATGATAAGATATCTTAAATGAATTGATTAAATTATCAGAAATTCAGAATAAATACCTGACAACTGAAAAACACATTATAGCAAAAAACTCATTCGTCCTTTTATATGATTTTCATCAATTCAAATCACACACACACACATACACACGCACACACACACACACACACACACACACACACACACACACACACACACACACACACAGATATATGGGTTTAGACACATATAATTTTGGAATTTTGGAGTCATTTTCAAATGTTTGGATTATCTTTTTTATCTTTTAACTTTATCGGCTCTAGTGTCACCGAAGAGGAATGAAATGTGCACATATGGGACAGGAAAATGAAACAGGTGCTTTTGTTAAAAATTTACTACCCTAGAGCCAGTACCGTTCCTGGCGGAGTAAAACTTTTTCGGCCCTAGTGTCACTGAGGAGAAATTAATATCCGAAACGTGCACATATTGAATGGCAAAGTTAAACAGGTAGTTTTGTTACATATTTCCTATTGAAGTCGTATTTACTTGTAAATTATAATACTTCCTGTACCTTTGAAAGTATTAACGGATTTACACAATTCTATTTTCCGAGAATTTAGGATTAGCTAATGGTATGTGTGTATATGGTAATAATATCTATGTAAGTAAAGCCATTTCATATTTTATATCATTTAATATTATGTAACAAGAATAACCGTATACAACGATGTAACATGTTTTACAAAATATGAATACAATATTTTAATTGATTTTTTAAGTCTAAATTTACCCCACGCATAAGATCAACTTTATTGACATTATTTGAATTACACACACAAACACACAGAGAGAAATACACACATTCACACACACACACACACACACACACACACACACACACACACACACACACACACACGAATATATATTACTTTTCAGATAAAAACAGGAATACGTAAATATATCCTCAGAAAAAAGAATGAATTTAAAGGCTAAAAAAATTCAAGGTTAGGGGTTAAGGTTTAAAGGTGCTTTATTTAAAACTGTTGCAATAAATCAATTGAGCAAGGTATAAAAAATTTAAAAAATGTTCCGATACAGAGTAGCATGTAAATATTCAACAAAATACCCGTTTAATTTTGCCGTGTCATATGTGGACATTTCCGGAATTCATTCTTCATCAATTACACAAGAGGTCGAAAAAGTTAATAGATAATATATGTAAGAATTTGTCAAAAATGTATGGAACAAAATAGAAACCGTGGACTAACTTGATTTAAAAATAAGTGATAAAGTCAAGCGGAAACAAAATTCGAAATGCATTTTTTTACATGTTTGTGAAAAGTACAACCACTTCTATTGTTGTGTTATCACTATGTACAATTGCTTTTTAAAATTTTCAAATTATAACATTAGTACAATCGACTTCTATTTTTATATTATAACATATGTACAATCATTTTAAATTTTCATATTATAACATATGCCAACCATCATTACGGTTTAAGTAAAGACAGCGTAAAGACTGCGTAAAGACCGCTTGAAGATATCTTTACATCATCTTTACGCTTTCTTAAATCCAGGCTTTTTTATCAGGGTAATACCATGGAAGTTGCTTTACGCCATCTTTACGCAAGCTTTATGCAACCATTTATCTTTACGGCATCTTTAGGCAATCTAAAATCTAGGCTTTTACCATGCGAATGGCTTTACACCATCTTCAAACAATCATCTATTTTTACGCCATATTACACAATCATAAATCCAGGCTTTTTACCAGGGCAATGCCATGCAAGTGACTTTACTCAATCTTTACGCAATTTAGATGATTAGATACATTAACATTTAAAATAAACATACAAATATAATAATCATAATAATACAAAATAGTATGACAAGAATAATGACAGTCTTTGAACAAGTCATCTGAATTCTCTTGTGCTCGATCCTTGGTAATGACTTTAATGCAAATAATATTTGCATAGTTATTTCCTACGTTGTTAACTTTGTACACCAAATAGCTTTTCTTTTTTTTCTTCAAGTTTACTGATCCAATGAAGCAGCGTCTATATTTCTTATCATCTTCGCTACTCTCTATTTGACCCAGTCAGCCTTCACTTCTTTTTTATCCTTTATAAATCAACAAAAATATACTGAAGATATCATCAAAATGTTAGAATTTTCGATAGACAACATATTGTTGTGTTTGACAATATAACCTTTTAACAAACAATCGATATACCAATGGGCACAAACTGTGCACCTTTGCTTGCTGATTTTTTCCTTATACATATGAATCAGAAGGTGAACTCTCAAAGGCTTTATGATGTTGATTTCAATTGCTCAAAGTCAAAAATGCTGGGAGTAATCATGTTTTTGCATTATTGTTTTACTCCTTTTTTACATTAACAAGTTTTAAAGTTTTACTGTCTCCTTTGTTTTAGTGTCTCATAAGTAAAGAAGGCTGGGAATAATCATGTGTTTTATTTATATCCAAATGTTTTATTACATTCATTATTTGTGACAATTTCATCAAATATTTTAATATTAACATTATTATTATTATTTATTATTATAATTATTAAAATAAATAATTAGCTATTTCCCTACATTTTTTTTACCTTGTGTTCAAATTCTGGCAATAAAATTAAGAAATAATATAAATATCAAAGTCATTTAGGTTAATGAAATCAAAATTAAACTATCACTTTACGCAGATGACATCTCAATTGTATATAAAGGTTTTGAACGCTTACTCCGAGAAACCCTGAAGGAACTGAACAAGTTTGCTAATATATCTGGATTGAAAATGAATATATATCGATAGGAAGCAAAAAGTACAGTGAGGAAAAACTTTGTAATGAATGTAATCTTCAGTGGGGTTTAACGCAATTTAATCTAAAAATTTAATAAAAAATGTTTAATGACTTGAATAAAATGTTTTATGGGCAGGGTAGGGTAAAACATGAAGTAATTAGGTACAAAGGAATATTTTGAAGGGGGGGTTAAAATGATAGAATTAGAATCATATATAAATGCAATCAAGAATCAAGAATAATTTTTCAGAACGGAAAATGGAAGTAAAAAGTAGAGAAAACATTAAATAAAAAGATTAACTTGCAGACGAATATTTAAAAAGAGTAATTTCTCAAGTTGACAATCAATTTTAGAATTGCATGGAATAAACTGATTGAAAACCTTAAAAAGAATACATAAACGAACCTGCAAAACAGCCCATTGGTACAATTACAATATTAAAATTGCAAACGCAATAGTTTTTATCAAAAAAGGAATAAATCGTTGAATCTAAGGCAAAAATTATCTCTTAAATAAAATGAAAATAATTTCCAATCCTTACTGTCCTTTTTGCAGAACAGAGATTGATACAATTTTACACTTGTTCTGGGACTGTGAAAAAACACAGAAATTTTGAGTAATTTTGCTCTAATACTGAACAAAATAGCACTAATATTTGGAAACAGAAATGAAAAAAATAATCTAGTCTTATTAAATATGAAACATTATATATATAAATCAAGATTTCAAAATAAATTGCTGTCTAAGTGCTTTCAAACAAATTCTATCTTATATGTATGATATTCAGAAATCTATTTCAGTTAAATTTTACAATGAAGGTTCATTCATATTGTCATGGCGGAAATTTTACAATATTTTATGCACTAGTGTTTGAAAAATATATATGTTGTAACAAAGAGACCATATGATAGAAACAAATCTCTCTCTCTCTCTCTCTCTCTCTCATAATTATTTTATAAACAAAAAGAAAGCTAACATATCATCGGTAATGATGCTACACTTATACTATGTATCAGTATTATATATTTATTGATGTTTAATCATTTGTATTTATTATTAATTATGTACTCTTGAATATATGTTAATCTCGTTAACAAAAAATAATATAAGACCAATTACAATATGTATAGTAAAATATTCATATTGTCTAATAATTAGATAATACAAAATAACAAAAAGAAACTTAAAACATTTTGAAAAGCTGTGAATGTCCACGGGAAGTTCTTTTTCTGTTGTTGATGATGGTGATTAGTTTGAAAAAAATCACAAGCTACGTTTTGTCAATCAGTTAGCTTCTATTCTAATTCACTATTCAAAACAGTTCATCTTTAATTTCTAACGGTGCATTGCAATTTTGAATTGTTATGTTTAATAAAAAATATTTAAATTATTACATGCCTTAATATAACCATAAACCACAACCATCAGATCGATCTCTCTCTCTCTCTCTCTCTCTCTCTCTCTCTCTCTCTCTCTCTCTCTCTCTCTCTCTCTCTCTCTGTGTCTCTCATAGTCACATTAGTCAAACCCCAAATATATATATAAAAATGGGTAAAGAAAGAAAATATAAGAAAAGAATTTAAAAAATTGAATGATTTTAAGATTTTTCTTAACATAAAAAATTTTATTTCATTATCTATTTTATAAATTTATCAAGATTTAGTAACAAGTCTTTTTAAAAGCATCAGGAGTATGTTTCTAAATTTTACCTCATCTTGATTGCACCTGGTATTATAAGTTACATGCCTTAATATAACCATAAACCACAACCATCAGATCTCTCTCTCTCTCTCTCTCTCTCTCTCTCTCTCTCTCTCTCTCTCTCTCTCTCTCTCTCTCTATCTCTCTCTCTCTCTCATAGTCACATTAGTCAAACCCTAAATATATATATAAAAAATGGGTAAAGAAAGAAAATATAAGAAAGGAATTTAAAAAATTGAATGATTTCAAGATTTTTCTTAACATGAAAAATTTTATTTCATTTTCTATTTTATAAATTTATCAAGATTTAGTTACAAGTCTTTTTAAAAGCATCAGGAGTATGTTTCTAAATTTTACCTCATCTTGATTGCACCTGGTATTATAAGTTACATGGTTTGTAAGTGTCCGGTACGGAATGATACAGGGTTAGTAGAAAAGATACTGGGTGAGGCGTGATCAAAAATGTTAAATGCAAGTCATATTTTCGAATGCGTTGAAAAGTATCGACAGCGACCGCGTTTGGATCTGGTTGACAAATGACATATTTCTCAGTCTGATAATTAAGTTTAGATGTCAAAAATATCATGTCTAGGACTCCATTCGGTGTCATTATGAAAGAGTCTCGATTCCCTGTCAGCCTGAATGTTTATATACTCTGGTAAGTGTCTTATACAACATTTTGAATTTAATCATAAAAATCATTAAAAAAGTGATAAACTATTTTTTGAATGTATTTTATGATTAAATTCAAAAAGTGGTATATGACATAAGTGTGATGCACTTTACCAGATATTTTTTAATTGACCCAAAGCCATACTTTTCTGGCAACAACATTGTAAATAACTATTTTGCCACCTTGCTTATATACCAGTAAGCTACCGTAGTGGTATTGTCTATTAGCAATTTTATATGTATCTTTGATTCATCCCTACAAGATTTAAAAGCTGAAAAAAGGTTATCAATAATTACAAATAATTAATATGAAACTCGGTCTTAGTAGTAGTACAAACACATCCTGTGGACAAATCACCACAGGTACCATCGAAACCCACACCACTTGCGTCTGAGGTAAGTGTTAAACTAGAGGGTGACTTAAAACTATTGACAATGTTTCTTTCCACCAAATTATATCTCTCAAACATTCACCACGGCATCATAAACCAGTGTACTAACACTATAAAAGACAGAGCAGATAACTTATACTTGCACCAACTCATGCACCACATGAACTTATGTATAAATTAATCCCAGAGATACAAGTGTCAATATGGCCCACTTTCATTTATGATATTGATTGAATAGCGTTTACTTTCCGTCCAAAATTATTTCACTTATATCAAGACACCATTAGCTATAGGTGAAAATGGAGATATCTAAACCTATGCATATGCAAGCCCAGGTTTGAATCCCAGATGGACAAGAAAGTTTGTCTGTTCACTTACCGAAGGTCAGTGGTTTATTCTCTGGTACTCTGGTTTCCTTCACCATTCCTGAACAGACCACCTGGATATAAGTGAAAGTTTCTTGACTGGGGCGGAGGGGTTAAAAAAATGGTGTTACAACACAATTGCATAAAAAATAAAATCAGGAAAAAAAACTCGCCTAGCCACAACCATCTATCCTTCCAAATTAGACTAGTGTCTTCTCCAATTTCAGACTTGGTTTTTGTTTTTTACTAAATGTACATCTGACTCAAGATTTATATGGGCTTGGTAGTATAACACAAATCTATCACATGGTTTTATCCAGTTAGGTTGTTTGCCATAAACAAGTTTTCATGAGCATATGCATTTTTGGCTGGTCACTAATTGGAGATACTTACAGGTACTGACATTGGCTTGGTATAATCAAAGTGTCATCACCAGCTATGTTCATGAAGAATTAATTTCCCCAGGTGTCAAATCATGTAACACTTATTTAGCTCATCTGTTTGTATACCTGTATATCTAATTATTGAATGTCTTATTAAGGAGCTTGGTTTAGATAGTATATCGGAGAGTCCTACTTATACAGAAACTAATTTTACAAAAGATGAAGTTCTTTCCAGTCATAGGGGAGTCCTTGAGTCTTTCGGTATCAATTTAAAACAGGAAGAACTTGACCTGCCTTACTTGTATTGGATTCCAAAACTTCACAAAAAAATTCATACAAGGAAAGATATATAGCAGGTTCCTCTAAATGTACTACTAAATCATTATCAGTAATTCTAACACAAATTTTGACAGTCGTCAAAGATGGCCTTCAGACTTATTCAGATAAAGTCTATTCTACATCTGGCATCAACCAAATGTGGATTCTCAAAAATTCTAAAGAACTACTTGACCATTTTGTCTCTAATACTCTATCTTCGGTAAAAAGTATAAAAACTTTTGATTTTTCTACCCTTTACACCACTATCCCTCATGCTAAATTGAAAGAACGTCTAAAACAAATCATTCACTTTTCATTCTTTTACAAAAACGGTAAACCAAGATATAAATATCTAGTGCTCAACAGGGATTCTGGTTATTTTGTAAAACACCATACAGACTGCAAACAAAAATATACTGAAGATACCATCAACAAAATGTTAGAGTTTTTGATAGACAACATATTTGTTGTGTTTGACAATATTATCTTTCAACAAACAATCGGTATACCAATGGGCACAAACTGTGCACCTTTCTTGCTGATTTGTTTCTTTATTCATATGAATCAGAATTTTTACAGAACCTTGTCAAATCTGGAAAAAAGACGGTCGCTAAATCATTCAACTACTCATACAGATATATAGATGACGTTCTTTCTCTAAATAATCACAAATTTGGAGAATATGTGAATGTCATCTATCCAAGTGAGTTTGAAATAAAAGACACGACAGATTCTCCATGTTCTGCTTCATATTTGGACTTATACCTCAATTATGACACCATGAAAGGTTACATCTAAAGCTATACGACAAACGTGATGACTTCAATTTTTCTATTGTCAACTTTTCGTTCCTTTGCAGTAATATCCCTGCTTCTCCTGCGTATGGTGTATATGTTTCACAGTTAATACGGTACGGTAGAGCTTGTTCCCACTATGGGAACTTTCTGCAACGAAGCAAATTACTTACAATTAAATTGTTGACACAAGGATATTGCAGGCCTTGGCTAATCAGGGCCCTTAAAAAGTTTTATGGCCGTCATCACAATATTGTTGATAAGTATGTAGTCACTGTATCCCAACTTATACTGGATATATTTGACTTACCATAGTTCTTTGTTCCTTTCATTCTCAAAATTGACTTGCACGTGACGGGTGTAGCTAGCTAAACAGGAGGTGCTTACCCTTCCGGAGCACCCGGCTTCACTTCCTTGATGGAAGTTCACGTGTATCACATATTTTGCCAGTTTGCAAAGTTTTTACTTTGTTTTTGGGATTGTGATATCGACAAGGACTGGTATGTTTGTTTTATTTTACTATAACTTCATTAATTTTTTCTTTTATCACAAGTCACACACTTTTCATACATCTTAATGTTATGCTATCTGTTTATCAATATATCAAATATCAGTAACTGACATATATGACCTTGGCAGCTAGGATTCAACCAAATGGTTGAATTCCCATTCATAAGCTTTAATTATATCAAGCAAATGTTGTTACCTGTGAGTATCTCCAAGTAGTAGTGAGTGAGTGAGTAATGGTGTTTAATGTCATATCAAGAATATTTCACTTATATTGAGATGTCGCCACCTATAGGCAAAGGTGCAGAAATCTTATCTGTGGCATCATACAGCAGGGTTCTTTATTGTGACATGCCATGACACGGGACCTCGTTTAAGGTTCACGTCTGAAAGAATCGTGGCTTTCATTTCATAATGCCAAGTGCTTGGCAAAAAAAAAAAAACAAAAAAAAACCAGTCACTACCCACTTTCAAGTCTTGGGTCACAACCGAGATTAAACACACAACCTTCGACTTACAGAGCGACAACTCTACCAACTGAGCCAATGCATTGGTTTCATGTGTAATAAAATGGAATTGATCATGATTATCATACTATGCGATTACTGTAAGTCCTGATGGCCTACACTTAATGAATCGTGAATCATGTAGAATTGGTATCATCTTACAAATTTGAGACCCCACTATATACAGAGACATACAACAAGTATTTGGTCAAAGAATATTTTTACTATATATTCTTTATAAAAGTAATTTTTCCAACAATGAACAATGACATACAGAATTTAAATATGTCAGATTTTGCCTCCAACCTACTACAGATTTGTGGCAGATTTAGAATTTTACCCCACTTGGTCACCCTAACCTATTTTTAGCAGCTAAGATAAACTCAGAAAAAAGATCAAATTGCACATCTGCCAAATATTCCTCTGGTCAAGTTTAATTCAAACATTTACTATAGTTTCAACAGATGTTGAATGCCTTTGTCAAATAAGCTAGGATCTTTGACTTGCATAAAAGTCACATGTATATAGAGTTAAAATTCAAGGACTTGCAATCTTTTTTTTTTTAAATTTTTTGACATCCGCTGCCGAAGAGATTTACGTTCATTAAATAATTTTGTTCTTGTTCTCCTATACTGCTCTTCTCGTGTTAAAAAATTCTACTGATTCAGGCCGTTCCTTATTCAAATACTCTAGTATCCTTGATTTGCCTAAAAGTATAAAGAAAAAGCATAATTATTATCAGTAATGTAATGGTTGAATAAATTGCAGAAAAATAAAAAGGGAGATTTGTACATAGGACATCATTTCTGTTCTACCTCTGATGTGGTTAACTGGTTTCTACTGTAATCTTTCCAATTTATTAAATAAACTTTTTCACTTTTGGTCATTTTTTACAATTTATGGCCATTACTGCATATTCTGAAAGGAGGGAAACAGATTATTCAGTTTATAGATACATTAATGTGTACAGATAAATTATATTTTTAAAAAGACTATAATGATATCTTCATCCAAATGTCTGACATTTCTTTGGTCAGAATGTAAATGCAATTAAAAGCTAGTTATGTAATAATGATCATGTTTAGCCATTGCAACCTTGAATATTATGCAATTTTTTTCTTAGAAATGTCACACACAACTGATTGTTTGCAGCAAAAAAAAAAAAAAAAAAAAAAAAAAAAAAAAAAAAAAAAAAAAAAAAAAGAACCAAGAAATTGAAACCAAGGCATTTTTCAACTTTTTGGTTAATGTGTCCTAAAATTGAGGTCAGTTATCAGTACAAGACAGGCCGTCAATAGGTGCTTTCAATAATTTTTTCAATATGGCCCTGTAGATTTAATTGCGAGATGCATGCACATATTGGATTGATGGATAATACATAACACACCATGCCATAAGCTCAATTTCTTTGGTTAATTGTGATTCTTAATGTAGTAAAATTAACATTACAATGCCTAAAACTAATGTGAAAAAAGGGACAATAACAAAATTATATAGACTCAATGCTAAAGTACTATTCCTTTCCTTCTTTATTTTGTAAACAAGGTATTTGAAACAAGTGGAAGAAAATTATCTCATCAACAAAAAAAGTTCAAAGAAAAATTCAGGAAAATGATGTCACAATACTTGCTGTCATGAAAATTCAAGATGAATGTCACCTTTCTGGTTTTATGATCCACCTTAAAAATGCATTTTCTTTTGGAGTTTTTCGATTTTCACTATTTCTCTTACCAACAAAGTGCAATAACTTAACTAAAAAGGAAATATCTAAAATTTAAATTAAGTACATAGGTCACTGATTATACAGGTTACATTGAAATAGGCCCAATAATACAGAAGTTACCTATACATGGTTTACTTGACAAAGGGAAGAGGCCTTATAATATATGAGGCAAACAGAAATGTCAAGCTTCTTACTTGGTAAATTTCCCTTGTTCTCCTTATCTCTTGAAAAAACAATATCTGCAAAATGTTTTCGCAGGCCATCTGTATCTTCTTTTGATCATCGAACTAAAATCAAATGTGAAGATATGCTTAGTAGAGCAAAATATTACCTTGATATTATTAAGTCAAAATTTGCAAAAGTCTTCATCATGCATTATAGCTAGTGTTGTATTAACCAGTTAACCGGTCAAAAGGTCTCTAACTGGTTAAAGTTTTTACTATTCTGTTAACCAGCATATTTGACTTCCATATTATACAAAACTATTAATGCTTGAAATCACTTACAAACGTCTGATTTGGAATAAAAGCAGAAATGCATAACACTGACCAATATTCAAACCTTCCTGTCTATATAGGTTATAACTCAAATCAAAAACAAAACACTGATAAAATCAACAATTCATTGTTGAAGCATCAAAATAAAAAAATTTCCTTCACACAATCCAGGGCTTGAATTTTTGTACTTTAAGAGAGATTCCAAAGATAGGCACCTAGACAAACATATTTGTCTATTCTTGGAACTTCATTCCAACAGAAATAATCTTTTGAAATACAGGACATATTATGAACAAATTGTCTGCATGTCATCATCTCACTGACTTCAAACAATTGGCATCATCATCATCATCATCATCATCATTTATAATCATAACTTTGTAAGGAGTTTTCAAGAAGTTTATTTTATATATAACTTTCACGTGTTGACACACCAACACTGCCAATGATGCCACTGACACCTGGAAAGTAAAACCTATGTCTCGCCTTATGGCGACTACAGTCGACAGGAGAGACAATAATATAAAGCCATGGCTTAATCATTAGTCTAAATGCACATGTATCTAGTTTTATACCTGATAATTTGCTACATAGTTTCTTTTTATCTAAAATAAACATAAATTCGAAATTAATTTTAAAAAAACCAGTTCTTTGGAGGTGTAGACTATCAACTGGTCAAAGGGCAATACTTCTAACACTGTTACAAACTCTTGAAAATAACCAGGTTTACACAAGTATGAAATATTAACTGTATTACTATAAATTAAATAAAAATCAAAGTACTGAAAGTACTGAAACCCCAAAACCAATGATTTGACCACTGGGAAAAAGGAGACATCAAGTTATGGGGTTAATCTGTTTTATTTTGCAGCCTTCCATGTTTTTATGCTTATCACCATGAATGCTCATCTTTCATTTCCTCTTTTTACCATATTTTTATCCATAATCATGAATATGTGCAAAAGTCAGGTGTCTTATTTCTAAATTGCATTAATTCTTTTTTAGTTACTTCAAGCATAAGCTCAAGGATAATACATGTATATTTGACACACCACTATAAGAAAACTTATACAGGTGATATTATAGAACACTTTGTCATCTAAACTATTAACCCTTTAATTGGCAGATACGCCAAACTACGCCATTCTGATTTTTGGACGGTCTGTTGCACAATGTTTGGTGTAAAAATGTTAAAACTTGACCGATTGATATAAATTTGGTACCAAATGAAACTAGAGAAAATTGTCAACAAATTATATTCTTTGAGTTTTTTTTATTCGAAATATATTTCAATTCGATTTTTCAAGTTGAAAATTACAAAGCGGTCACGTTCCTGACGTAGTGAAAAATTAGGAGTGCCGAAAAGGTACGGAAAAAGTAATTCGTTTAAACTTTGAAATTAAGTTTCAAACCCAAATAAAAACCACATATTTATGAAGAGCAGGAAAAGGTTGTTTGATTTTTGTAAAGAAATAATAACTTAAGCGATAAATAATATCGAATTTATTTCTTCGAACAACTACCACTTTTGATTTTTATCATGTTTCATTTTGACGTTTTTGTCTCACCTGGGAAGCAAAACGTTTCGTTCTTCTTTTTAAGCGGATTTCGAACTTTGATTTACAAATTTTATTCCACTAAAAAGGATTTTCTTCTTCTATTTTATACAAATATAAAAAAACTTATATTTTAAAAATTATTTTATTCAACACTTTTAAATTTTCGGCAAATGAATCTGAGGTAAAATTTGCATTTTAAAATTAAAATTTTACGTGTCATTATTACAACTTTATGTTTGAGTCGATGTAAATTTATCCCGATAGAATCAATTTCACAGTTTTTTTCACAATCACAAACCGGAACTTTTATTCGATGCTTTTCTAAAATAATTGTTTAATATCAGGACGATCAAAATACAAGTTTAATTATAATGTAGACTGCGATTTAATATCTGTTTGGGATTTTATCACTGCCGACTGTATCAAAATGTACACCGCGTTCGTGTCGGGTAATCATCCGCACAAACAAATAAATAGATGATTAAATAATTATAATAAAATTAGAAATAAAAAATTATATTTTACTTTATATCAGAATAATACATATTTAAAAACAACTGAATGTCTGGATTGATATTTGTATAACCCATGCATCCGCCACATGTTTAATGCATAGAATATGTGTGTTCTCCTACGTCCGTACAGTGTTTCTAAAAATATAGAGGTTCGGCTTGTGTTCATAAATGATAACTATATATTACAACAACAAAAATATACATGTATAAATACAAGTCAAAGTTGTGAAATAAATAAAATTGTTCGTGGGCATTGGTTTATCACAGCCATAAGGACAATATGTCTCGGGGTCAATGATATGATTCGTTTTTAACAAAACATAAGGTAATGTCCATGTGGATTCATGTTTTTAGTAAAAAAAAAATTATACAAAATAAGGACAAATTATTGAAGTTATAGAAATTTAAAAAACAAGAATACATAATGATTAGAAATGAGAACTAATCTAATTTGAATTTTTTTGAATTTTTGAAAATAAAGTTTTTAAACTATAAAAATTGTGTACATGGCGTTTGTTTTTTGAATTGTACAAAAAAAGTGCACATTATTTTTTTTATTTTACAAAGATTGAGTAAAAAAGGAAATTAACTGATAAAGCCATCAATAATAATAATAATAATAAAAACACGAACGTTTGCATGGTGGGAGGTAAAATTTACTGTCCGTAAGGTAAAAAAAAAACATCTTGCTATACTGGTAAAATTCCAACAAATACAATTTTTTGTATTAATCTTAATAATTTTGAATCTAAATTTAGAGTTGAACACTATTTTATGTATGTGTGGAAAAAGAATTCATATCTGGTAATATAAGTATGAAAATATTATTTACTAACTTATGGAAAAATAAATAAAAATTCAAAAATTTATAGGAAATAACAATCCCAGTATCCTCATAGAAAAGCATATTAAAAATTTGTAATTTTGAAATGCTTTTAGTCGCGTTTATTGGCACTAAACATATAAGATAACTTAAAACCTACAGTTCAAAAATACGCATCTGAATTTCTAGGTCCCTATCTCAAGATGTGCAAATGTGGGAAAAAATAATCTGTTTGCATGTTAAAAGTCGATGGTCTTCACCAAGTACGCCTGGTCCCAACATTTCTCCGGATTTTACAGCTTGAATGAAATCTTGAATCTTGACTGGGGCGCAAAATTTCATGTCTCCACTCTCAGAAATGTGTGTCCGTTGAGAACTCTCAAATTTTCACGAGACTGACTATGACTATTGTCACACACACACACACACACACACACACACACACACACACACACACACACACACACACACACACTCTCTCTCTCTCTCTCTCTCTCTCTCTCTCTCTCTCTCTCTCTCTCTCTCTCTCTGATTTAACCATACAACTGAAGACGACAAAAGTAAAAAGTGATGACAATATAGGCCATTATTCTGCAGAATGAGGCCAATTCCTGTATGACATGTAAAACATTACACAAACTCAGTGATAAATTAATAATATCAAGCATTCTAACAAGCCTAATATTATTAATATTAGAGTATTATAATATGTTCAGGAATACTTGTCCTTGTAATTAATGTGTCCTTACTTTGTAATTTAACGTGTTAATAATTCTTCTTAGATTTCGGTTGATAGTGTCTCACACACACACACACACACACACACACACACACACACACACCGTGACGCACACACACACACACACACACACACACACACACCGTGACGCACGCACACACACACACGCGCGCGCGCGTTGATTCAGGGTTGGCTTACATGACAATGTTGTGTTTCCCATCTTCAGCTATCACGTACTATGATCAGGCGGCGTAACTCTGATCAGTAGGTTACCTGTGCTATTCAGAGTTGCCGTTACTGTCTGTACAGCGTATAATATGAACTTGCAATAGGGTACGTGTAGAAGATTAAACTTTAGACTGATGCATAAGGGAAAGTAAACCGAATACAAGGAAGACAAAAAAGATAAAAATATTTTAGATTTTAATTATTATTATTATTTTAATTATTATTACAATTAATTTGTTTTAAAATCAAAGAAACTCTCTCTCTCTCTCTCTCTCTCTCTCTCTCTCTCTCTCTCTCTCTCTCTCTCTCTCAATTTTCCTACAGTTTCTTTTTCACTAATTGTATGTTATTCACTCATGCATTCATTGATGATAAGATTTTTAATGAATTAGTTCTAGTATTAACAGGTAAGTTTGTTGACAGTTTGTTGAATGGAAATAACCAAACTGTCCCGCAAACGATTAATTTGCTAAAGAGTGTACTCGGTACTTGGCAAAATGTTCCTAGAGAAAATAGATTATGTCATTTATGTTTTAATGATATTGGTGATGAGTATCATTATATTTTGTCTTGTAATGTATTGTCTGATATTAGAACTAAGTATATACCTTTTTATTTCCGTCATAACCCAAATACTATAAAGTTTTATCATCTTTTTGCAACTAAGAAACTATCTGTGCTGAAAAATGTGTGTACTTTTATTACTATTATTTATGAGAGAGTCAGTCCTCCAGGTTAATGTGTGTAATAAGTAATATAGATAAAATTATATTGTAACTCACGCATGTAAATATATTGTTGTATTATATACTTATATTGTACATGTTCTCTTTATTGTAAATTTGCAATGTGAGAATAAAGAACTTGAACTTGAGCTTGAACTTGGTGATTGACTACATCAAAAACATGAAAATATTTCTAAATTTGCAAGTGTCCAAGTTTGCATCAGACAAACTTTTGATACTTGCAATTTATAAATATTTTCATTAATTACCATCAGTTTCTCAATAACATTGCAAGAGTCTAAACATTTTTTTCAACTTATTTGACAAATAAGGTTATTTATTTATTTATTTATTTATTTATTTATTTATTCATTTATTTATTTATTTATTTATTTATTTATTTATTTATTCATTTACCGTTTTCTTATTTTTCTATTATTTTCATATTCGATAATTACTTTTGACTATTTAACTATTTTTTACCGTTTTGGTGCATTTTCTTCGACCTTCTTTTCTTTTTGAATTTATTTATTTATTTATTTATTTATTTATTTATTTTTATTTATTCCACTGTAAAGTTATTTTGCATTTATTTCTGTATGCAATGAATAATCTTTAATAAGTCATTTATGTTTTATTTAGTTATTTTTTATTTTATTCATTAAGTTTATTTATTTATTTATTTATTCCACTGTAAAGTTATTTTCCATTTATTTCTGTATGTAATGAATAATCTTTAATAAGTCATTTATGTTTTATTTAGTTATTTCTTTATTTTATTCATTGTTAAGTTTATTTATTTAAATAATTCATTGTTAAGTTAATTAATTTAAATAAATCATTTTTAAATTAATTAATTGATTAATTAATTTTAAATAAATTTATTTATTTATTTTTACTTTTTTTTCCTTTCTTATTTAATTTGATTGAACGAAACATAAACCTTTTGATTTGTTAGATTTTAATTGGAAGAGAAAATACAACAATATATTACATAAATACTAGTATATAAGGTTCCAGATGTCGGCCATATTGGATATTTCTTTACTAGCGGATAAATTTTTACGAATTCCCCTATCTTTAAATGAAATTGGAAGTAATTTGTCGTCAAAACTAACATCCGATTTTTATATTTTTATCTTTATAAAAGTGTGCTCTAACACTTTAGATGTGTACATTTTGAAAAAAAATCACTTTAGCATGAAAAATCAGCCAATAACTAACGGTCGTTTGTCACATTTTTAGTTCAACAATAAAGAACTAATAAGAAATAGTTGGACAGCACTGCTATATTTTTAACTTAAAATGGAAGTAATTTCCCGACGTCCTAAAATTTTACAAAAAATATTGAAATAACCGGGATTTCATAAGGAACTAAATTTTATGTGGACAAATGTTGTATCGTTTTTTGTTTATTTTTTTTTATTGTTTACACCTGTTCTATATTTCTTTGTACCGATCGTAAGACACTGAACTGTAGATCGTTGTATAGGTGAAGTACGACAATGTACATGATAGCTGCCTATGATAAGTTAAACGAACAGGGTTTGAATAGATTCATTTATGAGATATAAATACTAAAATACTGTCTCAAGATTGCAATTAAAATTCTTTATGTAAAGTCATATACAACTGGTAATGCATCAATATAAGTTAGATAATATTGAGTTAATGTCTGAAATAACTATTTCTATCCACAAATGTAGAAAAATGTATTGACAAACTTGACAGTCGGTTTAAAAAATTGTAGTGTAATTTATGAAAACAACTTTTCCCAAATATGCATTTTGAAACAGTTGCAAAAGCTATTTGTTGCAAATGTTTGATATGATTCTGTTTATAAACAAGATCTGTAGAAAGAAGGCAAGAGAATCTGGTTCACAAATAATCAAAGTAACCCTTCTAACAGTAACAAGTATTAATCTTTGCCAAATCCTAAGTGGTTTTGTTGTTTATCAAAGTTATTATTCAATCCCTGTCGAAGCGATCGGTTTAAGAATGATAAAGGATACCCAGAGAAAAACACCAACCTTCAGAAAAGGTTTAAACTTTCTAATTTTAGGATCTGCTTGATTAGCTCGATTAGTCGATTAGGATTCGAAACCAGTGGTGAGAGGCACTGTAATCTGTAAGGCAATGATTTTAAGTGTTGCTTATAACTATGTTAGTTGTACGCTAAAAAATACCATAAGTTTGTTAGGCCGGTTTTTTAGCATTCGTATGATGAATAAAAAGCATATTGTTAACCTGCTGTTTCCTACCGGACCTAGTATGATCCAAGGTTGTGAATTACCAAGTTTATCAAGTATCTGACATATATCTTAAAAGATATCAACACTTTGATCCAAATTGAAACTTTAGACGTCCCAAGTTGTTTATTGTACTTATCAGATACTTATGGCATGTGCTTATTTTGAATTTCTATTAAAATAATGCATTCAAAATAGATCATGACACTTATTGCAAATATAGGTAAGTGCATGTACTGCGAAAGCACATGGGTTTTCCAACGATTTAACCAAATTCGCTAGATTCTGTTATCATGGTAACAGATATTGACTTATAAGAAAATTTGAAAAATTTTTGAATGACGTTTTTGGTATAATTATACAAACTTGATTCAGTATTTTTAGAAGGGGTTAGGTAAAAGATTATTTGTTATCTCGAGTTTCTTCAAAATGTAAGACGACTTCAAGTTTTGAAAATAAGAGTTATGCATCCTTATTTTAGGTTAAACAATGGAAATTTTAAAACAATCTGTAACTACTGTTCTACATATTATACATTTTATAACAAAACGAATAAAACTGGGTTGCACCTCTGTTTATTTTGCGTGAAATATATAAACAGTAAAAGATTATGCTTTTTCGTGGTCTTGATAGAAAATTTGCAATTTTTATATCCATGGTAACGGAAATTTGATTAAAATTCTGGCAAAAACAAAATTATCATGTATGTTTTCTAAATATACATGTTTCTCTTCCATCATTCCTTTTAACTGTTGAGGTATTGAGTCGAAAAAAAATGTGTTCTTACGTGAATATGTCCATTGCAATAACAAAATATGACTATCTCTTTTTGATGCGATAAGCCGATAATTCTGTAATAATCGACATCCCATTTTATGTGAAAAAATGCAAAATTTAAAGTTTACTTTGTGTAAGCTTTTATTAGGTGCTAAAATAAAAATCATTTGTTCAAAATGCACGTTTTCCGACTGCTGATATCTAGACATTGTCAAAAAATTACGTATTTTTATACAAATTCTCGTTTATAGTGCATTTTTGTTATATTCGTTGCCATGGTAACCGATATTTAGCTGAAAATAGTTTTGAATACTTTTTTATTAAACAAAGGTAAAATTCATATATGGATTCATGTAATAAAATCTTTATATCATAAAAAAAATTTGCGTCGAAATAGTGGTCTATTTTTTTCTTCAAATATAAATTTTGTTTATAACGTTTGTTTACTTTTAAGAATTTAACCAGAAAAACATGAAATTAGATGGTTTTATTTTTTGGGAAAACAAACAAATTTTGAAATGATCTTTCTACAGTATATTTGAATGATGCCCAACTTCGATTTGTAAGCAAAAAAAAAATATTTCAAGGATGCAGGAATAAAGATAATAGCAATGTTTTGTAAATCAAGCAAAACTGTGAAAAATTTCACACATTTGTGGTGTAAATGCTTTGTTTATGTTGCCATGGTAACAGATATTTCGATTTTTCCTACCTTAATGTAAAGTATGTTATATAGGGATACCAAATATATAGGGGTCGGTTATTAACATTTTTACTGCAAATGTCCAAAATTTTGAATTGAAAATATGGTACATTTATTGTTAAATTTACAAAACTCCTCTGCCAATTAAAGGGTTAAATACTGCCGATAATTCTAATCCACATATGACAACATTTCAAAATATGAGCTGAGGTTAAAAATATCAACAATTATCACTATAAATATATGTGTATGTGCTATATAAGAATATTTTTCCATGGATTTGAATTGAAATCACAGAGAATTGTAAATTAAATTCAAAGTTGATGTAGTTTATAGTTCAATCTGTTAAGTCAGTAGCACAGGTTCAGTGACTCAAAATTATAATCAATATATGCTATCTGAATTCTTGATTTTACCCATAATGAGATCTGCACCCACCTATCCACAGCAATTACAATTAAAAATGGATTACAAATTAAATACTTATGGCTTCTTGGATTAAGTAAGATTTAATCCCATATGGAAGAATAAATTATTTACTTAAAACAACAGCCGTTGTCACAGTTTAAAAAGGCCAATGAGCTTAAATGCTTATCTGAGGATATGTTACAAATCTCATGCAGATGTTCAATGATAAACTGGATCAATTACATTAATCATTAAAGAAAACATCCAAATTATCAGCAGTTAGGGCCAATATGTAAGGATATTTGCAAATGAATTATAATTTGTCCTAAGAAGGCTACATCTAATATCTGAAGTCAAGAATAGTAAAATAAAGAACTGAGCTGGGCAATACACACCCATCAAAGTGTATAACGTAAGCAGGAATAATAAGAGGCAGTGAAATGCTATTGTGAAGATCAACTACTGGTGATTTTCAAGAGTATATATTTGAGTAATTAAACGTTCAATTATAACAAGAGCTGTCAGAAGCCGGTCTGCACAATAAGTCAGTAAACCTAAAAATGTTTAACCAAAAAAATCAAGTATAAAGATGTGCTGCATAAGTTAAGTGTTATGAACTAATAGAACATACAAATGACACAGGATCCTAATGTAATAATGCATAAATAAACATGTACCACAATTCAATTTAAGCCTTATGTCACATAAAGTTAAACGCAAAAGCATATGTATATTGTAAAAATCCAAGATGACTGCCAAGCGGCCATTTTTAATTTTTCAATCTAGAAAACAAAGACAACATTCAATGACATCAAGTCATTTTTAACAGAAAAGTTTAAAAATAAAGTAAAGTTTCTACTATACAGTTTCAAAACACTTGCTTAAAAAACTGTAAAAGAATTTCGATGCACAAGCACAAAATTAACGAAGAGACAGACAGACGGATCGTATACCATAGTAGGACTCAATGGACAAAATGGCTGTAATACTACAAGTCAAGCTGGCTAAAATATGACGTCGCATTGTATTACAACAATCGAATGACATCATTTACTATGACAACAAGATGGTATAACACTAGTGGATGATTTCTATAACATGGCTTTATTGTATTGATTTTGAGGAAGATTATACAATAAATAAGCATACTTGTATTGTAATATATCTGTTCGCTTGAACTTGAATGTGGGCCAAGGTCCACCTACTTTGAAAACTTAAAAGGTGAGTAATGGTGTTTAATGTCCCAGTCAAGAATCTTTCACGTCGAACCGTAACCAGCTATAGGAGAAGGTGCAGAAATTTTGCCTGGGCATTACACTGATGACATTATACAGCAGGGTTCTTTATCGTGCAACGCCTGTTTTGACACAGGACCTCATTTGTTTTAAGTTCGAATCCAAAAGAACCATGACTTTCATTTCATAATGTCGAGTGCTTTATACCCTGATGCTAATTATGAAATATCAAGCTTCTAGGCAATTCAGTTCAGGACAAGAAAATGTTTAAAGATTTTGCTATTGAGGGTCACTGTTGCCTTGAATGTACGTGCAAAGTTAACAGACGCATGACATACGGTTTCCCATAGCAATAGCTCCTCTAAGCTTTCAGCTCAGGTGAGCTAAAAAAAAACCAATGGAGTTACAATGTTGCCTGTTACTTCCTCCTCTCTAGAAAATGTATCACTTTCTGTCAGTGGTGGTGTATCATTACCATCAGATAGCGAATCAATAACATCGTCACTAGTCTCTGAAAATACAGTTAAGAAGGATATTTGCAAATATACAGCAAGACCAAAGAAAATACCTAACCTGGCAATACTGCTGATTGGTACAATTTTAGCAAAAACTAGGCAAATCTTTCTTAGAGAAGGCACTGACAGGACGGAAATAAAACAAATGTACTGGAGTACCATGACATCATTTGCATACTGGTGAAGCATCCTTATACCAAAAAAAACCAAAATCTGGTTCGAGGATCTGCTTGAAGTTGCGTTATCCTCACTTTAAATCCCCACAGCTATCCTTTATATCTAGTTTGAACTAAATCGGTCAAAAAATAGGTTACTCCAAAAATGCTTTCAGTCTGACTACGAGCTAAAAGTACCCAATCAGACCATTTTTCAAAAGGCTTCTTGTTCTTGAGATATCCTGTCTACATTGCAAAAGATAAAAAAAAACAATAATAATAATAAACAAGAACCTGTACAAAAACAGCACTGTACTGTAGTCTGAAAGGATGTCACATAATAACTTGTTATATGATGCTTATGCAAAATATGTATGGTTTCCGGTTGGAGGTCTCAACTGCCAAAAAGTTCCTCTATATTGCCCAACCCCAATATAACCCCAGAAGTGACTACAATGTCAAATGTTAATATATTTATATATATACCATGCTCATCCAGAATATATATGATTAGAAATGGTGATCTCAATGAATAAGAAGTTACCATGACCCATGTGTGCCCCCCCCAGCAGGTAACCACAATGTTACTGATTAAATTGCCATATCATGTATATGATTTGAATCCAGCATATATATATGATAAAGGTGACAATAATGTTATATGATTCTGATCCAGCATAAATATATATATGATTAAGGTGACCATAATATAATATGATTCTGATCCAGTGATCATTTGGGGCTAAATTTGGGGACCAAATAAGGTCCTGTTTCTAACTGAAAAAGACCAGAAATTTCCCAAATTTTGACCATAAATTATCAATCATCTTGAAAATTTTTATTTTTTCGGTATCTGGATTTGTATCAAACAAATTAAATTGCTGAAGTTGGCTATTGTGTAATATTGTAAACTCTTATGTGATTTGATTTGTATTTCAGTATACCTTTTCATGAAAGGAAATGACCAGTAGTCAAAGTTTGTGAATTTCTTTCTAATTAAATTCTATTTACAATTTAAAGAAAATGGTCGTAAAATGTCCAAATCAGTGTTTTAAAATCATAAATTTATTTTTTAAGCGAAAACTTCTCCATTGATCAGCAGGAAATATTGTAAAAGTTTAAGAAATTTTATCATTTACTTAAATCAGTGCCGTGTGCAAAACGTGGATTTTTACAAGCGTAAGCAGTACTCGTGTTCACGTGATATTATGGTCTTAATCCGATTTGAAAGAGGGTCATTTAAAACAAGGTAAGGGTGGTTTTTAAGCTAGAAAAGTTGGTTGTTAGTCACATTAGACAGGGGGTTGCTAAATAGACGTAAACAATACAGCAACATGCTCAAGGGGAGGGGTCGTCATAAGACAGTCAGATAAGAGAGGATGTTGTTATAAAAAGGTGGTCGCTATCACAAGTTTGACTTTACTTTTTTCATAAACATCAGAGGCAGTAGTGATTTTTTAGTGATTTTGCAACATGAAAATTTTTGCAAATTCTTCTAAAACGAAGTTGAAATTCTTAATTACACAGAACCTAGGTAAAAAAAAAAAAAAAAAAAAAAAAAAAAAAAAAAAAAAAAAAAAATTAAGAGTAATGAACTGGATAAACTTTCTTTCCTGCATTATATACATTTACCTAATGATGGATTTATCTTATACTACACAATGCCAAACTGACTGCTAGAAGTCTTCACACCTGGACCTGAAAAACATATAAAATTTATTAACACAAAGAAACACAGCCAGCAAAACAGAAACTTATTTACCTTTTTACAGCATCACAGTTACCTTCATAACAGCTTATATTTAAATTGTCATTACTCCACATTTTCTTAAGTGCATACACATGCAGTGATTTTTTTTTATCTTTTTTTTAATAAACTACCTTCTCCCTTCAAGATTGGGAAAATTCACATTCTCTGACTAAAATTGGAAAAATTTGAAATTGACATTCAAGCTCAGACAGATATTTGGAAGAAAAAAAAAACTCGAAGGATTGGAGATTCAAGACAAAAATTATTCGGGTATTCAATTTCATTTAAAACAGGAAAATTTTGGTATGAACTTTGCAAAATATAGCTATATGTTGCCAGGGGTAACTACCATTATTCGGTAGTAAATCCTGGCAAACAAAATAAATGACATGTATTTACTACATAAAAATTAAAATTAAGTCAATTGAAGTCAGCAATTTCACTTCTAATAAAACATTTCAGCTTCATTAACTTCAGATGGCAAATTAGATGGTCTTTTTGCCTTTGCTTAAGAATTCTGTGTGCACTAATATCTTCATGTGACCTATACTTGTAAGCAACTCTAAATTTCTTCAATTCCTGATACTTATCATCCTGCATGGTTTCTGTGTAGTAGCCTAAAAGCATTTTAACTGATTTTAAAATAATAGCATCTACCAACAGTTTTAGACCAGGTTTTTCACCTTTTTCTCATCTTGTTCGATTTTCTTCTTAATTTCTTCCTTCTTTACCAGTTCATCAACAGACTGTCTTAATTCACTTAAGTACTGCCTAGAGAACATTGACTCTGCTGTCACAGATTCTAAGTGTGCAACTTTTGTTCTGAAGATGAGGAAGAGTCTTGCAAGTTCTCGCATTTCACTCATTACAAGTTTTCACACTTCATCTTGCTTGCTTTCCTCATGTCTTCTCAGATTGAAGTGTCGAAATCCAACCCTCTGAATTAAAGCACTGGATCGAATTATATCCCCTATTTCGCCATCCCTGAATCTATTTAAAATTTCACTAAATTCTTTATCATGGTGCATCTCCGTCTCAGCTTACTTTAACAGCTTTGGCTTTAATGCCTGTGGTTTTTCTGCAATGCAGGTGTGCTTAGAAAAGTGCTTGCTTGAAATGAAACTCCTGCAATCAGAACAAACTCTGACCTCATCATTGTGCTTCGGTTGTCTCTCACGCATCGCAGAGTCTCTGTCTAATGACATCTCTTTCAAGTTAAATTCATATATTCCTTCCCGTCTTTTTTTTTTATCAAAAAATTGATTCTGCTCTTTGTTTGATAGTTTTAGAATTTCCTTCACCTCTTCTTCATGTTTGTGTTTTCTTTTTATATGTCTAGTTATTTTTCCTCCTTTGACTAATTGTTTAGTAAATGCAGTATCGATCTGGCTTCTGAAAGCAAATTATAATCAAAAAAGTGAGTGATGTTTTAAACAAAAAGATTTGGTTTGCAGAGATATGGACTGGTAATAATAAAGGGAAATAACTTTTTAAGTAGTACATGTACTATGGGAAACAAAAATTAATGTTCTAGACCATAATATGTCCTATTCTGTTCAGTAGTGTGGGAGGAGTAGGTCAGAGAAGGTCAAACATGATTGAAATTTTAAAGGGTCACAACTCTTGAGAAAGCAATAAAAGATCCCTGACAATTCCTGACATTTCCTTCATTTTTCAAATTCCCTGACTTTTTTTAAATTTAAATACCTGAAATCTACACAAGCTATACATCCAATATTCAATTACAAAGGACATTCAAAAAGTAATCTTACTCAGTAAATAATTTCAAAATTTCTTTTATCTCTGCCTTCAATATAATTCTTTTGATGAGATATGATTTAAATATTGTCCCGGTTCTTTTTGGAGACTTACTGTCAAGGCAAATCCAACCACACCATTTTGACACTTGCAAAAAGTGAGCCAACTTGGTTATCCATTGTTGCTATTTTTTCGAATTGATAGACTTAATCCAAAGTTTTACATAAACAAGAGGCCCAATAAGGCCATTTTTGCTCACCTGGAAGTCCTGAAATTTATATGGTCATTCATTTTTTAAAGTTTTGTAACCGGAAAAATTACAAGAATTAAAATCTGCTTCAAAATAAATTTATAAATTGTCAAAATAGTTATACGTTTTTGTGCTTTTGGTACTAAGTTACTGACGTTGAAATTGGACCATGACTGCATTTTGTAGGTTGGTTGGTTGCAAACTGTTTTATGTCACATCAGCAATTTTTCAGCTATTCACGACGGGGTACAATTTTTATTAATCTCAAGGAATAATCTATACACAAGTTCATGTGGTGTGTGAGTTAGTGTAAGTATTTGTGATCTTCCTTGTACTAAAGTACACTGATGGCGTCTTTTGTAGTGCTAGCATGCTGGTTCACAATGTCTCTGATTAACATCACAAACTAATTGCGTACATTAAACTGCAACGTGAAAAACTTTAACAAAAACTTTAACATCTGAATGTTGATGACCTTGACCTTCATGTGCAGCCTCTGCAACTGTATCATGATCTTTTGATGCCCTAAAAAGTCTGATAAAAATACTATGGATATTAATGAAATAAAATAATCGTTAAGTAAAAACTTTAACATTGGATATTGGTGACCTTGACCTTGATGTTCAGCCTTTAAAACTGCATCATGTTCTCTTGATGTCCGAAACAAACATTTGTACCAAGTATTCTAAAAATTTAATGTGTATAATATGATGAAAGGCTAAGTAAAAAAATTTAGCAAAAAACTTTAACATAGTATTTTGATGATCTTGATTTTCAGCCTCTGTAATTACATCATGTTTTTTAAGATGTTCTTATAAACATCTGTACCAAGTCTAATGAAAATCATGGAAAAACAGCTGTATCAAAAACTTTAACATTGGATGCAGATGCTCATGCCTGGGGTACAACATAAGCTCTTCTGCACTTTTCTGCAGGCAAGCTAAAATGACAACAAAATCATTGCACATTATGTTGAAATCAAGCAAATTAATGTGCAAGTTTCTTCAACTGCATATTATCTTTACATGATGCAATGCATGCCTATATATGAAGACATCATTTTAGTGGCATTACTTGTTGTTTTCCTAGGCATCAAGTCTGTGATTCAAAACAGATGCAGAATTCAATCTGTACCAATTAAATTTATAAAAACGTTTATTTTGACCCTTTCCTTCCATGAACTTTACATTTACATGCATACTTACTGTCAATTCAATGCTGATGATTCTTTGACTGGTAAATTCACATCTGATAATTCCTGTATTGTTTGGAATGCAGACAGTTCTTGTAATGGTGGTACTAAAAAAGCAAAATTATAATAAAAGGTTTCTATTCTTTGATTTCATCTTTTATACATAAATAGCCAAGACTTGTATCATGTCCACATCAAAATTCTATTCATAATTTCAGTATGTTCAGACCAAGCTGTTGTCTGATTTCATCTCAACACAAACTTCAACACACCTTAAAAAAATGTTTGTACTGACAAATCTGACATCCCCTGAGAGGAGAATAGCCAGTAGCACATAAGACTTATCATTCACAAAATATCTACATGTACAATGTCTAAGGTCTAGCCACTACTGTTTTGAGGGGGGTGATTTTTAACTCCCTTTCAGTTTCCCCATTCGTGGACCATTCGAGGACCCATTTTTGTGCAAATTACAACTGACACATCCTAAGGTATTAAAAAGTGCAAAATCTAAGGTCTAGCCGTTGTGATCCCTGGAAAAGCAACACCAATGTCCGGTTTTTTCCTTAAAATGCAAGACAAAAACTCAAGTACCTATTACAGAGTCGTTTGAATCTTCAACAATCATATGAATGTCCTCTGGGTGACAATATGCACTGTAAACTGAAAAAAGAATGTAATATTTATTTAATTATACCAAATAAACATTTTGGAAAATCGAATCATTGCTATTTAAAAGTTATTTTTATAAATGAAATTAAATAACTTTAGCCTGGATGATTTTAACCACTAAATGTGATTAGTTTGTTAAGATACACACTGTCTAACTTTAAGTATACATGTAATTTTCTGATAATTTTACACTATCAATTTTAAAACCGTATGCAATTCTGCACAGCCAATAATTTACACTATAAAATTTACATTGTCAAACCACATATGAAAATTGTATGCCACATTGACACAATGTATTTCTTTACAGGTAGATTAGCCAATCATATTCAATATTTCAATATAAGGCATATCAGTATTGAGTATTGCGTCCTTCATCTTGGCAAGTGTCAAATTGTACCCAAATATAACTTGCCCACATTTGGTTAAAACATTGTCAAAATGGCAATACCTGGACATTAATCTTGCAATATTCTGGAATCCCATCCAAGACAGAATCCTGTACTTTGCTCACTTCAATTTAACTAAGAGTAATAAAACTAAGATAAACCCTAAAGGCTTTGGAGAGATTAATATTTAAAAATATTTCATTTCATGCATAAAATAATTTCCTGTGTTGACGATAAATTAATGTGATCTAAAATTACACATTGCTTGGAACTTACTTAGCTTATCTGGCTTATGGCATGACCTAGAGGTTAAGAATTAGAGCTCAAGAACATTATTATATTATCGATTGTATCCTCAGATTGGACCTGTTGTATCCTTGAGCAAAGACGTTTTATTTCATGTTGCTCCAGTCCACAACTGAAAATTAGTACTTGCAAGTAGCTTGGGTGGCCCCCACCACAATGTTACTGAATAAATTGCTATATGATTTGAATCCAGCATATATATATATATATATATATATATATATATATATATATATATATATATATATATATATATATATATATGATTAAGGTGACCATAATGTAATAAGATTCTAATCGAGCATAAATATATATATTTATGATTAAGGTGACCATAATGTAATTTGATTCAGATCCAGCATAAACATATATATTTATGATTAAGGTGATCGTACTGTAATTTGATTCTGATCCAGCATGAACATATATATTTATGTTAAAGGTGATCATAATGTAATTTGATTCTGATCCAGCATGAACATATATATTTATGATTAAGATGACCATAATGTAATTTGATTCTGATCCAGCATAAATATATATATGATTAAGGTGACCATAATGCAATATGATTCTGATCCAGTGAATTTTTTTTTTTGCTAAATTTGGGGCCTTCCCAAGTGAAAAAGACTAGAAATTTCTTAAATTTTGACCATTAAATCATATTGAAAATTTTATTATTCAGTATATGGATTTGTAACAATAACTATTTACAAATAAATCACAAAAGCTGCCTATTGTGTAATACCGTGAACTGTATGATTTGTATTTCCGTATAATTATTTCATAAACATCATCTGCAGTTGATTTTTAGTGATTTTGCGACATAAAAATTTCCCAATTCTTCTTAAACGACATTGAAATTCACAATTGCACAGGCCCTAGTCCCATTCCCAGAAAATGTAAAAAAAAAAAAAAAAAAAAAACCAAACAAAAACCTGTAACAAATAACAAGCCCTTTGTGCTAATCCCCTCTCCTCCATATCTGTTGCAAATAAAATACAAAGTATATCATCTTCATCATCATTATTTGATTGCACAGACAAGTGATGAATGTATATAGCAAAGTTGATTTACCTATTATCTCACAGAAACAATTAAGAAAAATTTAACCAAAGTCAAAAGAGCATGAAATATGGGGCATGGTAACCTACATTGAATCTGAATGTAGAGGACTCTATAAAATGCTTAAACATTCAAAGTTAACTGAGTATTTAAGACATAATGTCAAAGCAATCATTCACTTTTGAAATCTTAACAAAAATAATCATTACATCATTATGATTAAATTTAGGTCACAGTGATTTACACAAGACGAAATATCATCTTTAAGCTAGCTTAAAGGTGGCTTAAAGATGGCTTGAATATGTCTTCTTTGGGCTATCTTTAAGCTGCTTAAAGATGTCTTTAACCCATCTTTAAGCTTGGCTTAAAGATGGCTTAATGGTACTGAAATTTTAAGCCATCTTTAAGCCATCTTTAAGCACAGATAAATTATTATTGGTAAAAATGAATATTTATTGCTTCATTAATTACTTTATTTATTTAAGGCGTTAAAAAATATTTGTTTTTTATTTATAAAAAAAATATTTTTTTATTTAAAAAAATTATACAAAATGATATTTTTAAAATATTTGTTAAAGATGTTTTATTTTCTTTCCTGTATTTTTTCAAATTATTATTATTATTTATTTATTTATTTTTTTTATTTTTTTCGTTTTTTTTTCTAAATTTCATTATTTTTTATATTATTTTTTTTTATTATTTATTTATTGATTTATATTTTTATTTTGTCATCATTCTCTATACTAATTACATCATAACTCAATGTATTACAGCTTACCTATAACACTTGTCCTGAGCGGGGCTGGGACTCGCTATCTTTAGACTGCCAGGCACTGCATCCTTATCCATTAGGCCACGGGGTAGGATGTATATACAGGGACAAATGATTTATATAAATCTAAGGAAATATGATCATGTGACCATTTCTTAAAAAACTCAAATTTTGAATAGAAAATATGCAAGTTTATGTAACTTTACTCCATTTTATATATTATGATAATTTTATTAATTTTATAGTATAAATTAATCAATCTTTTATTCTAAAGAAAAATAAATCATTCAAATATCAAAGCAGAGACATGTATAACGTTATTTATGTCTCTGAGCAAATAAAAGGAAGGCAGGAATGTCAAACCCCACCTGTAATATACTTATTTATATGACTGGCAAAATCAGATTACAAATTCAACAAATAGTTATTTTAAGACATTAATATGCATTTGTAGAGTCTTATCTAAGTACACTTCTGTTCTTAAAATTGTTTTATTCATTTTTGATACAGAAAAAACTTATTGAGACTATTTTGTAAATTGAATTTGTTTATAATTGAAAATTCTAATTTAGTTTTTAATTAGTTTTTAATAAAAATGAATAATAATACTGGATGCATAGATACTTTTCAAGACAAATAAAAATATTAAACAAATTAGATATAAATATATTGAATAACAAATCTCTAATAAGGAAGAAAAAGAAAAGCAAAATAGACTATATGTTTTATGGGAGCAAAGATTGAGAATTAATCAGAGATAGCTTTTACGTCGAGAGAGAAAGAGAGAGAGAGGGGTTATGCCCTGTCAAATTTTAATTTTCTACGCTTCTCTCGGGGGGGGGGGGTTATTACGGGGATCAAAGAAACTGAAATGCCCATGGAAAACCACCGACATTTTTAATTGGAGGATTTTCACACAAAGTTTGTAACAAAAAAAAAAAAACAAAATCAAAAAAAAAAAAAAAAAAAAGATATTCAATCTCAAATTATTTTACACGAAATATATCATAATTGTTTAAAAAGAAAAGACACGGATTTTAGAATGAGACCACATTTAAAAAAACCGAGATAATAATAATAATAATTATAATAATAATAATTTTATGGATTTGTATATATAGAATAAAGAATTTAAAAATGCCACAGCTAAATGTATGCCAAAGGAAAAGTGAAAACTAAAATCTAATAAAATCAAATGCTATAAGTAGATCAATAAAAATGTATTAAATAGACTATTCTGGTCGTCAATTTTAATTTCCAATTTTGCCTAAAAGTTATATTGTAATATTATTATTAATATTATTATTATTATTATTATTATTATTATTATTATTATTATTATTATTATTATTGACATGACAACTAATGCAAAATTTCTTTTTCTTACTTTTTAAAATTTAAAAATGAAATATCCATTTTTCTCGAGTGAAATCTTTATCCTGTATAAAACAAATAACGTTTACCAAATAGAATTATTTTACTTTACTCGAACTTTAAAATTTTTTATTGTATATTACCGGTCGCAAGATAACTTTATCAACCTGCAAATCAATTTTGCAAATTATCAGTGACATCCTGTTAATTACAGGTGTGGGTCTTAATCTAAGGAATGTGTCTAATAAACAAAAGGATTAATAATAATCTTAATTATCGGTACATGTCAAATGAATGTTAATTCCACTTAATTAAATAGTTTTCCCGTAAAATAATCATAGAAAGTTAAAGTACGAGTTCGTATTTGACTTATTTTAGTAGTTGGTAAATAATATTCTGTGGAGGTATGTTACTGGTATGACGTCACAACACAGGAGCCTCGATATCGACCTTTTTGATTTGGATTTTTAGAGATGTATTAGAAAATCACCGATATCTACCTTATTTTGGAATGGAATTTTATAAAATTTTCGCTACAGTCTCATTTAAGTACGACGAATAAAATATGTCAAAACCGAAAATCGTTACAGGTACCCTTTAAATAATTATTTGAAGTAATAATTACTTGAAGTATTTTGATTTCGAGAGAAACTGCAGATTTATAAAAAGTTCTAGAATCAATCATCCATGAATAATACATTTAAAAGTTATCCCATCAAACAAATCACTTATTACCGACCTTTACAAGGTACACTACACCTATCATCTTCAGTCCTATATCTTAATTAATTAATACTTTAGTACTTCTGGCACAGAATTAACAAATACTTCGGCTAGATAAAAAACGTTTGATCATTCATTCATTCATCTATCCATCTATCATTACATTATGTCATTATTTATTTTTCCAACCATCCATTCAATTTATTTATTTATTTATTTATTTATTTATTTATCTTTTAATCTTTTTATTTATTATTTTATTTATTTATTTATTCATCCATCCATCTATCCATTCAACCATCCATCCATCCATCGTTATCTTGTTATATATTTATTTAATCGCTTATCCATTCTTTATTTATTTAAATAAATTATTAATTTACTACATCCAACGACATGTCGTTGCTTGATTCATCTATTTATACCTTTTATTTATTTATTTATTTATTTATTAAACCAACTATCTTTTCCTTTCTTTCCTTCCTTCTCTCCTTTTTTCTTTATTTTCTTTCTCTTTCTTTATTGATTTATCCATCCATCCATTAATTCACCGACTGTCATTTATTTATTTATTTATTTATCCATTCATGCATTCAACAATCCGTCCATCCGTTATTCATTCATTTATTTATTTATTTATTTATTTATTTATTTATTTATCCATCCATTCATGCATTTAACCATCCATCCGTTATATACTATACTTAGTATTTATTTAACAATTTTTTCGTCTTATATTTATTTAATAATATTATTTATTATTTATTTAAATGTTTATCAATCAACCATCCATTCTTTTCTTTTCTCCTTTTCTCCTCTCTTTCTGTATTTTTTATTAATTCATCCATCCATTCCATTCAACTAACCATCCTTTATTTATTTATTTACTTACTTTTTTATCTGTCCATTAATCTATCCATGCATGCATTCAACCATCCATCCACACTTTAAATTTATTTAAGCATTTATCCATCTTTATTTATTAATTAATTAATTTATTTATTTATTTATATATATTTTTATTTATTCAACCACCCACCCATTTTTTTCTTTTTCCTTTTCTCTTTCTTTCCATATCGATTTATCTATCCATTCATACATCCATTTGTTTAAGTATCCATCCTTTATTTATTTATTATTTATTTATTTATTTATCCATCCATTCATGCATTTAACCATCCATCCGTTATATATTATACCTAGTATTTATTTAACAATTTATTCGTCTTTTATTTATTCAATAATATTATTTATTATTTATTCAAATATTTATCAATCAACCATCCATTCTTTTCTTTTCTCTTTTTCTCCTCTCTTTCTGTATTTTTTATTAATTCATCCATCCATCCATTCAACCATCCATCCTTTATTTATTTATTTATTTACTTACTTTTTTATCTGTCCATTAATCTATCCATGCATGCATTCAACCATCCATCCACACTTTAAATTTATTTAAGCATTTATCCATCTTTATTTATTAATTAATTTATTTATATATATTTTTATTTATTCAACCACCCACCCATTCTTTTCTTTTTCCTTTTCTCTTTCTTTCCATATCGATTTATCTATCCATTCATACATCCATTTGTTTAAGTATCCATCCTTTATTTATTTATTTATTTATTTATTTATTTATTTATCCATCCATTCATGCATTTAACCATCCATCCTTTATATACTATACTTAGTATTTATTTAACAATTTATTCGTCTTTTATTTATTTAATAATTTTATTTATTATTTATTTAAATATTTATCAATCAACCATCCATTCTTTTCTTTTCTCCTTTTCTCCTCTCTTTCTGTATTTTTTATTAATTCATCCATCCATCCATTCAACTATCCATCCTTTATTTATTTATTTATTTATTTACTTACTTTTTTATCTGTCCATTAATCTATCCATGCATGCATTCAACCATCCATCCACACTTTAAATTTATTTAAGCATTTATCCATCTTTATTTATTAATTAATTAATTTATTTATTTATATATATTTTTATTTATTCAACCACCCACCCATTCTTTTCTTTTTCATTTTCTCTTTCTTTCCATATCGATTTATCTATCCATTCATACATCCATTTGTTTAAGTATCCATCCTTTATTTATTTATTTATTTATTTATTTATTTATTTATTTATTTTTGATTAAATTGTGTATTATTGAATTCGTTTTTTTAATTTACATTATTTCTAATTATTTATTGAATTCAATAAATGTATATGATGTTTCCGAGTAAAATTGTATTTTGCCAAGTCAAACAAATCACTTGTAAACTATTTACTTGCGAATTGATTTGTATAATCTGTTACATAGTTCCTGGATACATACTACTTGCACAGAAATAGATAATACCTTGGTTATCAAAACAAGTTTCTTACCTGTATTGTGCCATGTTTAAATATATGTCAGTGTTTGATTTTAATCCCAATCCGATTATTAATTAATTAATTAATTAAAAAGAAAAAACAAACAAATTAATTAATTAATTAAAAAGAAACAAACAAATAAATAAATAAATAAATAAATTAATTACTTTGTTTGTTTCTTTTTTATTTCAACTTAATTTTGATTGTTTATTTATTGATATTTTACATTTTTAAAATGTAGTCTGCAGCTAACTTCAGATTTCTGTTTTAAAAAGACCATTAAATGATTCATTGATTTATTTTTTAATATCATTTAAAACTATCTTTAAGCCATCTTTAAGCCAAATGGCGTAAAGGAGCTTTAAATTTCAGTGGCATTAAGCCGTCTTTAAGCCAGGCTTAAAGATGGCTTTAAGATGGCAGTGCCTTTAAGCCATTTTTAAGCCATCTTTAAGCATCTTTAAGCATATTTAAGCTCGGCTTAAAGGTGCTTAAAGATGCGATTCCGTCTTGTGTTACACTGAATTTAAATGTACTGAACATTGTTAAATGCATACACTTACAAAGTTAACAGGTCTGCAGTGCACAATGTCAAAGAAATCACTTATGATTCAAACCTTTTCATAAAACTTAACCAGACAGATAGAAGGACAGACAAACCCAATTTAGTATCCCCTGCCAACTTGGTTGGACATGGGGATAAAAGCAGAGTCAACTATATTGCCTGCATTGACATTGATTTGACCTAACTTAGAAAACTCATGACGATACTCATAAACTCAAAGTAACAGCTCATGTTATATAACTTACATTTAATTATAACTGTATAACCGAGTTAAGACAGCATTTATTTTATTTTTCATGTTGCTTGCGTTGTATTGGCAATTTTTCAACCATTTACAACAAGAACTTTATTAATCTCAATTTTGAATAACATGTATCTTCATGCATCTCTAGTGCATATAATTGATATTTTAATGTTTGTTTACATTGAAAAGCCAATACCTGCTTTTTAAATAAAATAAATGCTATACTGTGCTGTTTACTTCCCTAATGACCAGATATGTGTTCAGAGTTGTGTACCAGTGAGAAAAAGTACTTTTAGTCTGTGACCAAAACCACTTATTTAAATTTTCACCATATTTCACCTAAATAGCGTTCAAGAGAGAAAAGAACGACAAGCTCAGTAGTCAGTGAACATTTTTTCGAACTGTGTATGGAATTTTTAGATTTAATAATACAGGAGTTATTCATATTGGGACATTCAGAGTGTGCAGATTGATGACAGACAGATGGACCAAGTGATTAACTATAAAATACTATACTGTAGGCCTCTAGCTTCACTACTTTTAAATAATTACGGGTAGGAAATTGTATTATATCTATTCAAAATCCCAAAAAAGAACTTACCTTTTCCACTCTGCTCTTTTCTAAACTCTTCTTGACCTAAAATACAGTTGAAGCTTACAGTTAATTTGTCATTGACAACATTTGACTACTTTTCAGCAGCTTGCAAATTATGGTCTAGTCTACATTGTTCATGACAGAACATGGTAACCTCTATTTACCATGTATCAGGGACATAAAACCATACCTCGGACAACTCTACACTATCAATTATAAATTTCTTGTTGAAATACCCCCCCCCTTTTCCATCCCAAATTCAAAAGTTTTACCAGACCGAATGATATTTTACCGGACCGAAAACAACATAATAATTTGATGCAAGTACTTAAGCCAACGTCAAAAGGAGGATTTCAATCAGCACTTTTACACTTGCTTAAATTAAGCTCAATCTAATCAAAAACAAGAATAGCTCTACACTGTTCCATTTATTTTTTTTTTCAAAACTACTTTTAGAATACCTAAACACACTGTTCCATGTGCCATTTTATACAGAATTCATAATAATTATATTTGAACTTCCGGATAAATATGTGTTTTCTTCTCGACTAGTAGTCGCAGTGCTGGAATATGAAGATGCAAAAAAAGAGCACTTCATCATATTCTCTTCAAATACAAGCAAGGGCCTGCCAACTTTACAAATATCACAGAGATCGTTCTTTTCTGTGCTGTTCACATTTTCACTTACAACCCTCTAGTTGGGTTTACAGAGATTATCCTGGGACTGCCCCAGGCAAATTTTTAAATCATTTAACACGATTTAAGGCTATTCACACTATAATTTTTTTATCTGGAAGACGAAAGTCACTGCGAAAAAAAAAACAAAAAGGAAGACGGGTCAGATATTCACTGCATAAAAACCAAAACGGAAACAGGTCGGACATTCAGTCCGGCTTTAATAAAAATTAATTATGGAACAGCTAAGATCTTACCGGACATGACAGTTGTTTACTGCAGTTAGCTATTGCAGTGTCTGGTAACAATTGTTTCAATAGTGCACTTTCACATATAGATTTTAACAACTATTGGTTGACAATTTTTTTTATTCTGTGCAGAACACTTTGAACAGTTTTGGTATCAGGACAATTCGTACACAACCCGAGACAACTCGTACTTGAAGACAACTCGTACCTGAAGACAACTCGTATCCAACCCGAGACAACTTGTACCCAATTCCAGAATTTTATCATATTTTGTAATAAAATGAATATTAGGATTAATTTTTGGTATCCCCTATTTATTTAGTTAGTTTTTAATTATTTAGTGGTAAATATTTAGAGTTAAATGTGGATCTATTTATGTGCAGTAGTAAACCAAACTTAGAATTGTGAAATTATTAACTAAAAAGAAGTCTTAAAGACAATTCAGTATTCTTTAAATATGATTTAAAATGTTAATGTGTATTGTATCATTTATTAATTACGTGTTTGAATATAAACTGAATATAAACCCAGTTGTTCACAGCTATCTTAATTTTTTGGTGAAATCTTAACCTAAGTATTTATGAAATATCTGTGCAAAAGTTAATCCAATCAGTTCGTTAATTCTAATTAAAAAAAGAAATTATTACAGTAAAAACTGTTTACCTATGAAAGTGTGTGTGTGTGTGTGTGTGTGTGAGATACATATGTTGTGTAGTAAGTTATATTTGACATATCTTTGCAAAGTGTATGCGGATTGGCTGAAGATATAGCTGACGTATCGCTTTATCACAAAGCGCGTGACACACTGCTTTCATCGAAAAATTAACGCAGTGGTTCCAAAGAGATTCAAATAAGGCAATGCATTTCTAATGTAAACATTTAAGGATTGAATGTCATTTTGAATGTTGTCATTGAGGTATGACAACATCAGACCACGTTCAAAGTAAGTGAATCGCTCAAGAATACCTCAATGACAACATTCAAAATGACATTCAATCCTTATGTTTACATTATTTTTATCCACAAAAAGGTATTGTTAATTTTCCAAAAGCCGGTGCATTAATGTGGTTAGAAACACTTAAAGCGAGATAACTCTTATTGTAAACCATATAAATAGAATAGCTGTTTTGTTGCTTGGCGATCGTAAAAATATAGTTCCGTAAAACACTTTTGTAAATCAAATTCTATTTCTCCTTTTTTTAATTAAACAATAATCTGTTTGGTAAGATATTACTATGAATATAGTTATTTAGTCGATTAACAAACAGTTGTTCATAATTTGAATGTGGTGTACTCGGACTCACTAATAGTGAAAGCGTGAATAGGCTGACCTACTTAAATTAGGTCATGATCAAATTTTCAGAAAGTCGGCCACCTACTGTGTGGATTGTGGGGATTGGCATGGAATAGTGCAGTGATTGGTAAGTACGTTGACTTATTGCTGTCAAAATGCATTAACGAAACTTTCACATCTGATTTCAATTCATCATTTGATTTACAAAACACCAAAAATTGGGTACATAGATGATAACGGGGGGGGGGATTGGGTTACACATGCCTCATACTTTCCTGGCACATGACTTTCCAAAATATGTTTCAGAGAAACAAAATTTCATTTGTCACACTAGCCTATTTATAATTTTATCTTATTGGGTGAAAAGACCCTTTAATAATGACTTCAAACTGTAGAGTGTAGTAAACTGAAATTCAAATGCAAAATTTTCCAGATTCATATATATTTATTTCATTTTTCATTTCACAAAAATGTATGTACTGATATAGATCTACATTACAAATTTTCAAACGTTTTCATATATCCAACTTCAATTTCACATAAATTAAAAATAAATAGTATTTATTGAAAATTTTGAACAAATTCACTTTTTCACAAATTTGTGAAAATGTTACTGTTTGAAAGAGTTTTAAGAAACCATTACTTGTATGGGAACCAGTATGTAGTGTTTACTTCTGGGTTCTTTATGTATGTTTAATGTTACAGGATTATATACTTTTTCATGGGGTGGTGTTAGCCAAGTGGTTAAGTGATTGGTCTTCATATTTTAGGTCTCACTTTTGTGCAGGGTGGGTTCAGGTCAGGCCACAAGTGTTTTAGGCAGATCACAAACATAAAATTGTGTAGGATTTCATCTTAAGGGGTAAATAACCTTGATTTCATCATGAAAGCCTGAAAAATTGTTACATTTAACAATATTTAAGTATAACCAACAAAACTTAGTTTTTCATAACTATGTTGAAGGTACAACCAGAAAATATGGAATTGTTCAACAGCCCTGATGTTGAAGATGTATTGGACATAACAACAGACTGGCCAGCTGATGAGGGACTAGTTGAATTTGTGTGGTTAACAGAACTGACAGTGTTTTGTGAATGGGTCACTGTGGACGGGTTCTTGGAACAATGCATTATGGCCAGGTCCCTGTGATATTCTCCAGTAGCAACAGCAGTTAAAGTGTGACTAAGATCTTTTTATTAGAGTTGAGATGGATTTCTGTTATAACTCTGTAAGGAAGCTTCATTTCTATGCCCAGACATATACATTATATGGTGTGCCTCAAATCCAGCATCACTCATTCCAGTGATTGCAGTTGCCCTAAGACAGTGAGCTGTGTATTTCTGGCTACAGTGGGCATTACTACTGATGTCTGGCATAAAACCTGAAAAAAGTGTTTTTGTATGGGAGATTTTTTGTACCAGATATTGCATAAATGTGGAAATTTCAGAGCTTCATGTGTCATACTATTAAAAAGAGATTGGGAATCTGGAGATGTTCTAATTATTAAAAGTTGCAGCATTTTCACTGTCAGAGATCACCGCCAGTGGCATACATCCGTTTGTCTCTGTGAAAGTCATCAGAGTATAGCCACCTTGGAATTTTTTTCCTGAGTTTGATGGGTAAAAGTTACATATTCCAAACCATTGTCATCTACATTGAAATCAGGAGAATCAATAGAGAGTTGATTGTGGAATTCAAGACCTCTTGAAACAAACTGAAAAATTAAGATATACCAAACATAATGCCTTAATGCAATAGGTGATATACTGACATTGCTCTTAAATATTTATTAATTTTTTGTAAATCAGCTGCTGCAATCTGTTGGTAAAGTTAAGTAAGTCTAGCTACACCTGTATGTGTCATGTTTTTTATATATCAGTTTAACACACGGTGACATGATTTAAATTTTGTATCATTTACAATGTCAACTTTAATGTTATTGTCTTGAAAATAACGATTTATTGCTGCACGCATGTTCTTGAGGGTATTTTTATGGTAAGGGTTCTCCCTTTTTGGTTCTAACCTCGCAGTAAAATTTTCTAAGTTTTTCTGATAACTCTTCTGGTGTACCTTTTGAAAAATTTAATCTTTCACCATAATTATAAACCTCTGTGTGCCACTCTGACATAAAATTGTTTTGATTTTACAAATATTTTTATCTTTTCATCAATCATTAAAAAATTATTTTGAAATAAAAAGACAACAAAAATTGGTTTTTTTTTCTTTTTCTTTTTTTATTAATTATTATTATTATTTTTTTTTTTTTTTTGAATTTTTTTTTAAATTGGTGCAGTGTGACAAATTTCTACGTTTGTTACCGTTCGTAAAGAGCGTCCCTACAGTCGCCGGACAGAATTTATGAATGAACCCGTAGAAAATTATGAATGAATAAGTAGTTCCTTGGTGGTATGTATTCCTCCGCCATTCGCTTTACATCGAAAGCGGATTGGCTGAAGATATAGCTGACGTATCGCTTTATCACAGAGCGCGTGACACACTGCTTTCATCGAAAAATTAACGCAGTGGTTCCAAAGAGATTCAAATAAGGCAATGCATTTCTAATGTAAACATTATGTTTTGAAAAACATATTTTAGAAAATCAAAACAACTTAGTGCAGTTTTAATGTATGTATGATTCGTGTGCGAGTAATGTGATGACAATGTGCATATTTCAGTATATGTACAGAACTTATTGCAGTTTTAGTGTTGTATTTATGTGTATTGTTATCATTATCATTTTATTGATATAGGCAAAGTTTACTAGAATTTTTTCATCACCCAAAGATTTACAGAATCGAAGCGGTAATTACTGGATACCCACTTATTTTAAGTAAAACATTGGTAATAATTGTGGTTTATAATGATATAAAGTATAACTTTATTTACATCCCGATATAAGTGAAATATTCTTGATTGGTACAATAACTCACTCATCAATGCAGAATAATCCAAACAATCTTAATAATCGAATAAGAACAGACTGAGTTTTCTTAAGTCCACTTAACAAAGTCAATCTCCAGTAATCAGTTGTATTAAATCGAAATAGATTAACCTAGCAAGTTTGCAAAAAAAAAAAGTGCAATAGCAAGGAAATCTTAAAAAATTGATGTTAATTGCTTTGGGTACGAGCTGTCTTGGGTACTAGTTGTCTTTGGGTGCGAGTTGTCTTGGGTACGAGTTGTCCAGCAATCTACATATGAAATTTATAGTTGGAAGTGATATCATGTATCTCAGCAACTGGAATTTACACCATGTTCTTCTGTAATTTCAATGATTCACAATTACTCAAGTATTTCAGATTGGGCACAATCCACAAAATAGGTGATTTTAATATTCATTTCCCCAAGAACTTCAGCGGAATGGAACCATCTTCCTGAAGATATCGTCAACGCTGACACTGCCGAAGCGTTTAAATCGGCATTGAACGTACTTGCAAAAAGGGACGACTTAAAGCAGCGCCCTCCTACCCGTCGTATTATAGCCTAATAGGAATCTACGACGTGCAGATACAGATACCCCGTTGTGCAAAATACAAATTTGTGTTGGTTGTTGAATTGGTCATCGAAGCGATAAATTTACACTTTCCTTATGTACCAGGTATCATAAGATCATACGTATACTATGCAATTTCTTTCACACTGCAACAAATGTTTGAATATCAAGTAAATTTGTTACTAACTTACCACTTTCTTTCGGTAAAAAAGCGCGGTCGCCATCTTCTTAATGGTCACGTGATATAATATTCCGAACAGTATGGTAAACTACCGAAGAATCCCGAAGGCGGCGACACTAAAACAATGGCCACGTCAAAAACATGATTTTAACTAGCAACGTTGAAAACACGATTTTTAGTTAGAGCATTTTTTTTTTACATTTTGGACAATTATTTTCTCAAAGGAATGCTATCTTAAATTAACACACTGTCTCTATATTTATATATAGCAGATAATTGTAAAAATATCCATAATTGAAATACCCTTAATGACGTTGAAAAAGGACTCGGATATATACAGCAGCTTCAAAACTTCGTTATTTATTTATTTAATTACCAAATAAAAATGTGGTTTTTTTTTTTGCTTTAACTGGTACAAATACATTTATAAAATGTAATAATGAAAAATAAATGAAAGCTGAGCATCAGAAAAATAATCAAAGGATTTCAAAATATTAAGTAGACCAACATTGGGTTTCTTATCCAGTGGTCCACGCACTGAAGCTTTTTTAGGACATTTAGTCTTTTTAATGACTTGTATATATATATATATATATATATATATATATATATATATATATATATATATATATATATATAAGTATATATATATATATATATACTTATATATATATACATATATATGGTATCCCATTATACAGATCTCTCTCTCTCTCTCTCTCTCTCTCTCTCTCTCTCTCTATCTCTCTCTCTCTCTCTCTCCGCCAAGGTTTCTCTGGCTGTAAAAGAATTAAATCACATTGCATCGACGTTATATGATAAGTTTATGAATTTTTCTAAATGAAATATCACAAAGATTATATTATGACGACATTAAAAATGTTTGAAAATATTTGTCAGTTTGCGCGCCGCTTGTCGGTGGTTTTCTATGGGCATTTTAGTTTCTTCGATCCATGTTATAATCCCCAGAGAGATGTGTAGAAACTTATAATTTGATAGGGCATAACCTCTCTCTCTCTCTCTCTCTCTCTCTCTCTCTCTCTCTCTCTCTCTCTCTCTCTCTTATACGACGTTAAAGCTATCCCTGATTAATTAACAAACTTTGCTCTCATAAAACATTGAGCTTATTTTCCTTTATTCGTTCTTTTTACTTCCTTATTAGAGATAGGTTATTGAATTAATTTGTTTCTAATTTGTTTAATTTTTTTGTCTTGAAAAGTATCTGTGTATCCAAAATTGTTATTCATTTTAATTAAAAACTAAATTAGAATGTTCAATAATAAACAAATTCAATTTGCAAAATAGTCTCAAAAACTTTTTTCTGTGTCAAAAATGAATAAAACAATTTTAACATCAGAAGTTTACTTAGATTAAGAATCTACAAATGCATATTAATGTCTAAAAATAATTATTTGTTGAATTTAAAATCTAAATGCATATTAATGTCTAAAAATAATTATTTGTTGAATTTAAAATCTAATTAACTGATTTTGTCAGTGAGCTTAATAAGTATATTACAGGTGACGTTTGACATTCCTGCCTTCCTTTGATATATGAATGGTTTATTTTTCTTTAGAAAAAAAATTGATTGATTTATATTATAAAATTAATAAACATAATCATAATATATAAAATAAAATATTAAAAATGGAGTAAAGTTACATAAACTTGCATATCTTTCTATTCAAAATCTGAGGTTTTTAAGAATTGGTCACATGATCACATTATCTTAGGTTTATATAAATCATTTGTCTCTGTATATACATCCTACCCCGTGATCTAATGGATAAGGATGCAGGGAATGGCAACCAAAGGATAATGAGTTCAAGCCCCGCTCAGGACCAGTGATATATGTAAGATACATTGAGTTATGATAAAAGGTGATGTAATTATTACACAAAATGTTGACAAACAAAATATAAATAAATCAATAAATATTGAAAAATAAAATATAAATAAATATTGAAGTATAACTTTTACATGTAAAAAAATATACAGGGAAGAAAAACAATTTTTTTGACTTTTTAAATGAATAAAATTATTTAGCAATAAATATTCATTTCTACCAAGATAAACTTTAAGCTGGCACAAAGATGATATTTCGTCTTGTGTCAATGAAGAGCATGTCTGATAACATCATCATTTAATAAAACATTGGTGAATTTAGAGTGTGTGTGTGTGTGTGTGTGTGTGTGTGTGTGTGTGTGTGTCAATGAGAGAGAGAGAGAGGAGAGAGAGAGAGAGAGAGAGAGAGAGAGCATCAACTGCAAATTTTTGTACCTCCATTTTAAATGTCGCTAATATAATATAGTAACTAATAGCAGGTAAAATGTTTTACTAAATGGACAAAATACATTGATATATATATATATATATATATATATATATATATATATATATATATATATATATATATATATATATATATATATATATATATATATATATATACAGATAGATAGATAGATAGATAGATAGATTATCTTTATTGGTTAGATGGATAGATATATAAATTAATGAATACATCAATCAATGGGAGAATTAATTAAATTATACATAGATGAATGACTGAATAAATGAATTAATTATTACATGAATTTTTATATATGAATTAAAGGATTAATTCATTAATCATGACTTTCATTCATTCATGAACTATAATCTATCAATTCATAGATTAATCCATTAATTATCACATTATTGAATGAATAAATGAATAAACAAATAAATGAATGAATGAATGAATGAATAAATAAATAAAAAATCAAATAAAATAAATAAATAAATAAATTTATTTACTAATGGAAATTTGAAATCATGTGTAACTATTAATATAACTCATTATGAAATATATTTTAAATTTTTTAATGCTTTATCGGACTTACATTTAAAAAATTTCGCACATGGTACAAATAATAATAATAATAATCATAATGATATAATGAAAAAACATTCGTACTTAATCTCTTAATTTATGCAAATCTCATGTCATTTATTTGTATTATTAATTATTTCAATAACAATTATGACGTTACACCCATATGTCAATAACTAAATGTAAAACACTTTAACAATCTGGCACATAAAAATTTAGCAGGTATTTGTTATATATTTACAGCGGGTTACGCTGATGGTGGAGTAAAACTCCCCGAGGGTATCCATAACTCAGTAGGCAGTACTTTATCCTGTCAGAAAAATACCATTTAGCAAAATTTTCAGTCGTCTTAATTTTAAGACAGTGTAGGTCTAGAAGTTCATTAATGATCTTAAAGAAATGCTTAAAGATGGCGTAAAAATGTGATTTTTGATTTTTTTATTAGATAAAAAAATTATCAGAACTTAATAGTTTGTAACAAATTAATTTATTCCAGATAATTTTTATCCAAATTTTTTAATGCTAACGTCATTCAGAGAGACCTTAGTTCGTTTCTTCTTTTTTTGTCTTTCCGTTGTAGAATTTTGGAAAACAGCCCCTGAAGACGGAAGTTTCAAATAGATATATATATATATATTTATGTGTGTGTGTGTGTGTGTGTGTGTGTGTTTGTGTGTGTGTGTGCTTAACATTTAATCAAATATCAGATATTTCTCGATAAAATATAAGTATGAATTAAAAATACTTGACATAATTATGATCGTGATAAAATATTTTAAGGTAAATAAGTGTGTGTGTGTGTGTGTGTATGTGTGTGTGTGTGTGTGTGTAAATATTACAACAATAAAGAGTAACATTTTAACTGAAACATATAAAAACATTATAGCAAAAAAGCTAAAGCGTCCTCTTTTGTGATTTTTATGTATTCAAGTATTCCAAAAAATTTACCAAAACTCAAATGTTCAAAAATTCAAAATAATTTGAGTCGAAATAAAGCTGAGGAATTTTACATTAGGGAACAAGTTTTATATATATTTCAAAAATTGTGGCGCCTGAAAATTTTGTCACAAGGTATATTTTCTGATAGCACAAATTACTGCCTACTGAGTTTTGATACCCTACGAAAGATGGGCTCCATCTCCAACAGTACACTCTCAGGGGAAGCAAATATTTGACTAAAGTTTTATTTTTAAATTTTGATGTTCCAGATGTATATATTTTGAAAATATATTCTCCCATCAATAACCATAACCAAAGGGCCGAAAACGTTGATAGATAAAAAAGATAATCCAAATCTTTGTTCTTGTATAAATCCGAAGTTCCAAAATAATATTAGTTAATATTATATTATATATTTGTTATTTAAAATATATATAATTTATTATATATATGTTAATATTATAATAAGTTAATATTATTTAAATTTTAAAATTAATTTAAAACTAAGGTTTCTTCACTCATGCAAAGCTTTCCTTAGCTGGATTTGGATTTAATAATTTTGAAACTTTAGATTCATTATTTTCAACTATTTGGCTTATATATTTTATGTGTCAAACTTTTGGGTCTTAGTGTCACTGATGAGGAATGAATTTCTGAAATGTGCACATCTGGCACATCAAAATTTGATTGGTATTTGTATTAATGTATTTACTACCCCTGAGCGGGTACCGCTACTGGTGGAGTAAAACTCCCCAAGGGTATCCATAACTCAATAAGCAGTACTTAGTACTTTGTGCTGTCAGAAAATGAACAATTTATCAAAATTTTCAGTCGTTTAAAATTTGAAATTTATTTAAAACTACGGTTTTTTCCCTCATGCAAAGCTTTCCTTAGCTGGATTTGGATTTATATAATTTTGAAACTTTAGATTCATTATTTGTTAACTTTTTGGCTTATATTTGTATGTGTTAAACTTTTCGGTCTTAGTGTCACTGATGAGGAATGAATTTCTGAAATGTGCACATCTGGCACATCAAACTTTAACTGGTATTTGTATTATATATCAACTACCCCTGAGCGGGTACCGCTACTGGTGGAGAAAACTCCCCGAGGGTATCCATTACTCAGTAGGCAGTACTTAGTACTTTGTGCTGTCAGAAAATGTACAATTCAGCAAAATTTTCAGCTGTCTAAAATTTGAAATTCATTTTAAAATTTAACTGGTATTTGTATTATATATTAGTCCAAGTCTAGCGAAGAAATACCTTGCATCTGAGGACAAACCTTTTATTTAAATTCAAAAAAATTAGACTGAAAAAAGTTTCCACACTGTACATTTTTGATAACAGCAAAGTAAAATGAGGTCCCATTTTCAAAAGGCTACGATAGGGAGTAAGATGTTAATGATGTCAAAAAATGTAAAATTTGTCAAAATTGTAATGGCAGTGAGTGAGTTTCTGTTCAAAGTCGTATCAGCATTATTGCAGCTATTTGCGGCTAGAAAGTGTTAAAAATTAAAATATACAAATATTAAAACGATGTAAATTAAATAAGATTTCAAAAATTAAAAGCTGATAAAAGCCAGTTACATCACAGATAAGTTGTAAATAAAACACTGTATAATATATTATAAAATTTTTTATAATATTGATTTCCCGAAGGAAGTTTAAAATTTTATGTCCATGGACATTACTAAAAAGATCGCGCATCGATGATGCTGAATAAAAAGTATTCTTTGGCTCGGAGAAGAGACTGTGTGCTAACACGGACTTAAAATTCGTGAAGCTGGGTTTGATACTTTTTTATAACTTATCAGGTAAGACCGTTCTTGTTAAAATATTAGAGAGTAATGGCATTATCAACATGATTCAGGAGGAGAATTTGACCATTTTTGTCAACACATTAGAATTTGAAATAATTCCTGATGTAGACGTGTCTGTTATAACACAAACATTTGGTTTACCGGGAGAAATTCAGCGATATTGGTTGAATGGAGATAAAACAAAGACACTTTTCAGGCACCATTATGTATCCTCGAGTTTACATTATGACTGGATGGGTCAAAATATCTACTGGATGGAATTCGACACCGTAGTAGTAGGAAATCTAAACGGAATATATAAAAAAACATTGTTCCTAATACCAAATGGCTATAGCATGGCTCTAGATTCCAGCACAGCGTAAGTACTCTCTCTCTCTCTCTCTCTCTCTCTCTCTCTCTCTCTCTCTCTCTCTCTCTCTCTCTCTCTCTCTCTCTCTCTCTCCGTTTAACAAATACATTAAATACCTTCAAATACTACAAGCTTGGAAGTGGTTTTACTAAGTCGTATTTATTAACGTAAACGTTAACGTTCCCGCCACAATACTGTTAATTGTTATTTGAAAATATTTTTTATTTACTTTGATCGGGAACATATGTGCTTTACTGATCTAAAAAAAAACATTGTCCATATAGTTCATGTATCAAAAATTGTATTAAAGCAGTGGGATAGCCATGCACACTCAAATATTTTTCAACATCACTGATATTTAATCAATGTGAATTTCTTAGAATACATAGTAAAGGATGAAAAGCTATCATTTTTTTTTGTAAACAAAACTATAAGGTATGGAGATATGATAAAACATTAGTGTTACCGATACATATGGAACTCGTGTTCTTTCCTTCGTAAATTTTGATTTGGTATTTTTATATTATATTTTGGAAAATAAAAGGATGGTTACCGTATCAATTTTTCTACGTAATCTGCTACAGATTTTTAATTTGCAAATTGTTCCACATCTTCATCTCTCACGAATCTTCTCGAATAGTGCTAAAACCAGATTCATTTTGAAAAAAAATGAATATATGGAAACTTAAAGAACACTGAAAACTAGTGTTGTGCTTTTTACAGTTTTCAATTGAAAAAATTTCAAATCACAACCCTTGTTTTGCCATTCATGTCCTGCAATAAAAAGAATAAATACCTTTCAATGACAAACGTATTAGTATTGATGTAATTTTTCTCAAATATAGTGGCTGCATCAAAACCAAACATAGTAATACAGAAATTAATTATTATAAAAAGACTGTTTTTAACATAATAAATAGTTTATGTTTGTAAAATGTAGTTGTCTTAAAGAACATTTAAAACAACAACAATACCTAATGATTCCTATTCATCTAAAATCTTTATACAAAGTAAATCTGTCACCCACTGTCTGATGTTGTTCGTATTTTTTTACGTTTTAAATGTTTTACAACTATTTATTTTGATACCTTTTGTTGCTTTGAAGCAAAATTTAAATTCACTCATGGGGTAACACCTTTAACATAATTGAAATTACTTATTTGATAACACGAAATTGATAAATAATGCAATTTTTTTCTAAATTGCATTACAGTAACTTTTTTTGAATAAGATTTAAAATGAATCTACTATTATTTTTAAAATCACTACTTTTAAAAATGTTACATTTCACTTGAAAAAAAAGTCGTTTCAAAAAAGTGTCTAACAATTGTTAAATACTTTGTGTTGATTAGTCAAGATGGACTACCATTGTCGACAAGTGTTAAAATAGGCCTCATTTTCGAACCCCGTTTCGCGTATTGAATATTGTTAAAATTTTCATATTGATAATTGAAGATGTTTCTTAACTACAGATCATTGTTTTATATATATGGTCTTTATGCGGTAATAGAGACTGCAAGTATGGACGGTACTGAATCATCAAGAAAAGTCATCGTTCCAAGAGCATCGATATATTATTCAGGTGAATAGCAAAAATAATAAAAATAGTAATAATAATAATGAATAAATAAATGTAAATCAAAATAATTTTAAAATTACAAATAAAGCCGGATTTATAATAAAATCTTACTATTAATAGAAAAGAGGCAAACTATGTTTTAATTTAACATCTTCAGAGACCACAAGCTTATTATGGGTAAAATGTGCAACTTCTGATTTTTATTTTTATTTATTTTATTTTATTTTTTTATGTATTTATTTTTGTTACCCAAGTATTAACATTCTATTTGGAAATTATTTTTCCTTTTTTAGAAACGTCATTGCTAAACTCTTCCTATCACTGTAGAATAAAAAACGTCTAACAAGTAACAAATGTTACTTTTACACATGGTCATTATGTTGTACGTTTTTTTTTTTTTTTTTTTTTTTTTTTTTTTTTTTTTTTTTTTTTTTTTTTTTTAAATTTGACCTCACTTCATTTGTTACACAATTTGGATTCATATTTATTGAAATTTATCAATTTAATATTTATTTAATGAATTTGTATTGGTTTTGTTTTTACCTGCATGATTTTAACTCCAAGGAATGATTCATAACTTAAATAATTTATGTAAAAAAAAAAAAAACAAAAAAAAAAAAATACAATTAATATTTCATTGTAGAAGTGTTTTCAATGTGTTTAGACACAGAAAAAGGACTTGTATACTGGTCTGTCCCGGCGGTTGGAACAATTCAGCGTTGTTTATACAATGGTAGCAAGCGTAAAATTGTTCGACAATTTCCATGGTATTTCTCGCCTACTACCTTAGTTGTTTATGATGTCACACTTTTCTGGATTCAGTACAACACACGTACTGTAAACGCGATCAATTTATCTTCAGGGAGGTCTGAAGAAATAGCGGTTTTGCCGGAATCAATCTTAATACGTCAGCTCTTTTATGATGTAGACAAACATTTAAACTACACGACATTTAATATACCCATGAAACTTTTCGACCGAAAGAACATGAGAACACAAGGTAAGAATTACTATATCTTTCTTAAACGTTATGATCAACCTCTGTTATAGAGGGCTAACTTTTAGTCAAGGTTATTAAACATGTTTTCTTAAGTTATCAGCGGTATGGAAAAAATTGTATTTACATGAATTTATCCTTTTTAAGCCCTTCTTATATTAATTGAAATATGCAGAAAAAATAAAATTCATGTTAAATATCAGTCTTGTCAAGCTTTACGAAATTACCTAATCACAATTATGACACAAAGTAATTACACCTGTGATAAACAATACATTGTATCAACAAAAAATTGATTACAATAGACAAAGTAAGTAATGTTGATAAGTATGGAGTCACTGTATCCAAACGTTACCCATTCTGTATGATTATGAGTCACCAAAGTTGCTTTTTCCTTTTCTCCTCAAATTTGACTTTGCAGGTACTAGCTTGACGGGAGGAAATGCCCTTTCGGAGCACCCGCCCTCATTTCTCTAATGGTAGTTCACATGTATAACTAAATTTATTGGGATTTTCATTTGGACATAAACCGGTATTTTTGTGTTTCATTATACATGTATTCAGAAAAATAAAAATATGTAACTACAACAATAAAACAGAGACTGCAATTTCAACAATGCTTTTTTATGTGTCAATTTGATGCGTATACCCTTTGGTCTTTTACTATAGCTTAAAACATTTTTGTCAGATCTGCGGTTGAAATTAATTCCTCACAACATTAACAACATTTTTCATGGCTCGAACTATCGTATAGTTTTAACGGCATTTCTACTTTCTGTATATTGTCTTATTCAAAGCCATTTTAATGTCAAAACATGGATAAATAACTTTCATTTAATCCAGAATTAAAACGTAAAACGGAAAACTGTACAAATATATAACACAAATATCAGTTGAATTTAGTTGCGCCAGATGTGCACATTTCGGAAATTCATTCCTCATCAGTGACTCTAAGACCGAAAAGTTTGATAATAAAAAAAAAACATAAGCCAAACAGTTGCAAATTTATGAAACTAAAGTTCCAAAATTTCATAAATCCAAAACCAGCTAAGGAATGCTTTGCATGAGAGAACGAACCTTAAACAAATTTTAGAATTTAAAGCAGCTGAAAATTTGGTTAAATGGTTCATTTTCTGACAGCAGAAAGGACTGCCTACTGAGTTAAAGACACCCTCGGGGAGTTTTAATCCACCAGCAGCGGTACCCGCTCAGGGGTAGTAAATATATAATACAAATACCAGTTGAAATTATATGTGCCAGATGTGCACATTTGGGAAATTCATTCCTCATCAGTGACACTAAGACCGAAAAGTTTGATAATAAAAATCATAAGCCAAACAGTTGCAAATTTATGAATCTAAAGTTCCAAAATTCCATAAATCCAAATCCAGCTAAGGAATGCTTTGCATGAGGGAACATACCTTAGTTTAAAACAAATTTTAGAATTGAAGACAGCTGAAAATTAAGTTAAATGGTACATTTTCTGACAGCACAAAGGACTGCCTACTGGGTTATGGATACCCTCGGGGAGTTTTATCCACCAGCAGCGGTACCCGCTCAGGGGTAGTAAATATATAACACAAATACTAGTTGAATTACACGTTTTTTTCTTAAAACATCAATAGAAACATATTTCTTGAAACAGACAATATGACGAAAAAAGAAAAGAAATCATTTTTAACTTTTAATATTTTGCTTTTTTCGAGGAATGTTAATTTTGCTTGGTATTCCGTTACCTTTAATATCTTTAAGCTAAACATTTCTTAATAAGTTACATAAATTATAATTAGACCAAATTTTCTCTTCTAAATGAAAGGCAAGTGCTGAAACAAGAAATAAACGTAACTAAAGCATATTTTGTACATCGGGGATTTCTGTGCATCATTGCTTTCTGATTTGTCAATCTACTTTAGCAGAATTTTACAGAATCGTTTAAGTCATTTACAAAACTGTCGAGAAATCATTCATTAGCTACATAGATGACGTTTTATCACATAAATTCCAAAATTTGAAAATGTAACTATATTTTGAAGTTGTGTTTCATATTTTGACTTTTACATTAAGCTTGACCAAAACGAAAGGTTACTTTTGAAACTATATGGCAAAAACTGATGATTTTTGGAAAATCTTTCTATTTCTATTTCGGCAAAGTACCTGCTACTTCTTGCATTTATTTCAGGGTCAATACGGTTTAGTAGAACTTGTTCCTACTGATGTTTGGGACTATGATTTGAAAGTAACTGGTATATTTTAGCTAAATTCGAGTGCTACAAAAACAAAACTTTCACATAATTAATTATATCATTATTCCAAGTTTTATTTTTTTAATTGTAGATGGGAATACAAGTTTCTTGCTAATAGCAAACTGCACACATCTGTTCTTGCTGTCCAAATATCCACCATTTTTTAAATGTGTGTGTGCAGCGGGCTACTATCCGGTAGAAAATAAAACATGTAACAGATATGAAGGTAGATATTTATCAATAAAAATAAATCTTAAAAAGTAAAATATTAAGTAATATTAGTATTCACATACTGGATAACTCAGACTATGTCCATACACATTCTTCAATAGATATGTCAAATCACATAAAAAATGTATGTGATAATTCTGTCGTTACGATTAGACTCAAATAAATACATGTAAAGATTTGTTTTATTTTTTTTATTAAGATGAGACCACCTTCATATCATTTACACTTTGTAAAAGATGGATATCTTTATACTAATTTCAGACATGAAAATTCTAAATAAAATAAAATCTGTCAATTTTTCCAAAAAAATGTTATATCTGCCATCTACAATTAACAAATTTGGTATCACTGGATAGCCGAGTCTGTAACCTTTTCCAGCGGTTCGTAACTTTTGGCTCAATAGTGCGAGAGACGCCATAGTTCCTCATAGAATCTAATGAAACTTTATACATACATATATATATATATATATATATATATATATATATATATATATATATATATATTATATATATATATATCTATATATATATATATATATATATATGGTCCAAAGACGTCATACGAGTTTGATATTTGCCAGAATCTGATAATTGGTGAGTGAGTTTGCATGGAATGACCCATTAGTTCTTCATAACTGATTCTGTTTGGACTGCTGTAGCTGTTAGGACAATAATTATAAACTAGATTTTAAGGTTACTTTATAATACCGCACAAACATAAGTGCTTTCTGATTGTTTGTAGTGAAGGACAACCTTCTGCCATATTTAAGACTTCAATGTAAATGACGAGATTTACATCTTTAATCTAACCCAAAATTTTTATATATTTATAGAATGATTCTGCTTATAAAAAAGCAAAAAAGATATTTAAGGAAACTTTCCCATCATTTCTTCTTGGGATAAGTACTAAAAACTGCAGAAAATGACTTGCCATGTCAACCACCACGTGCCTTACGGAAGGTTGATTTTGCCCATTTTATAGATTGATAAATAACAACTAAAATGCAGTATAATTTGTATTATTTATCAAATATATGACTTAGCTCACATATTCTAATATATAAATTTTTTGGTTGACTTCACATCATCGAAATAGGTCACCCTACTTTGAAGGTGGTCAGAGGGGCCATGGATGGGTGTATTTGCAACAAACTGCGATTGAAAATTGCAACTGTAAGCCCGAATACGAAATTGATTGTTCTTTGGATCAATAAAGAGGTTTTACTCTTCAAATTTAATTACAAAAACATGATTGGGGAGAAACGGGTATATGACGTTACTATGGCAACAAAATTTGCAAAAATCAAATTTTATTCAAAATTTTTTAAAATATTATTTCAAACACTTTTTGATAGAGTTGTAATTTTCGTACCAATTTTTTAAGTAAAAGTAAAAAAATTTTGAAAGAAATACTTATTGTATCAGAAACACAGATATATCTAGAAAACCGACTTCTTTGTGTAATTACCATGGTAACAAAAATAGTCCTGTTGGTAATGTTTATTTATTTTGGGGGAGGGCAATATTGCTTTGATATAAAAATTTAAACTTTATACAGATTTTAAGCTTTCCAGGCTAAAAAGTTTTTGTTTTTCTTTTCACTATATTAAAACGTCCTAAACATTGTTTATATCATCACTTAAAATACAATATATTTATTTTATTACAGACATTACTATAGTTGTTTTTTCGAAAACGGAAAAAACGATTTCTCTAATCCGTGACAGAACCGAAAAAAAGATAAACAATGATGATCTTATTCCATTTGATGACGCCGATTACGGAGAAACAGAAAACGATTTGATTTTTTGTGATAGATTTTCAAATTTACAAAGGGCAACTATAACAAATTTTGCTCAAAATAGAAAAGTGATAAGTTCATTTTTCGTGTACTTATTGTCTTATGATTGGCTAAGTAAGAATATATACACTATATATGTATCCAGGTATGGTACAGAATTCGGTAGCATTGGCGTGTTCAGTAGTAATACAGGATACTTTATTTCATTTGGTTTGTTGTATGCATACTCAGCAACTGGTCGATCTTTAGATTGTGATAACGGGTAAGCATCCTTTTGTTTTCTTGTAATAGATTAAACTAATTGTTTTAAGATACATTAATAAAGGTATTTTATAACATTTATCTTAAACTTCAAGGAAATGTTTATGATAGTTTTTTTTAAAAAATATTCAGCTGTAAAATATAAAGATCAGCTGTTAAAATTTAATGAATTTTTCCTTGAATATGTTTTTATTAAATATTGTATACGTATTTTAATCTTTTAGCGCTATAAATTTGTTATGTCACTTTTTGTTGAAAAACATTTTTATAAAGGATGTGTTATAGAATTTATTCATACAGATGCTATTTATTGTTGAAAGAACATTGAACGAATTGAAAGTTTCTAAATAATATGAATCTAAATCATGTTAAGGAATGATTTGAATGAGGGAAAAACCTAAGTTTGAAAAATGTTTCGAAATATTAAATGCTACAATGTACATTTCTAACAGCATAAAGTACCAGTATTGAATATTGAGTAAAGGAAACAATCAGGGAGTTTTATTCTACTAGCAAAAGTACCCTAACAAGTGTAGAAAATATCTAACAAGAAGGTTTAGTTATGAGATGACATATGATCACATTTCTTGATGTATGATAAAATTAAAACAACAAAATCTAACGGAATCATTTTTTCTTTAATGTTAAAACACATTTTGCTGGAAATATACATGAAGAAAATATAAATATAAAATATAGATATAAATATATAAATTATATGTACGTTTGCTTATACTATGATACTTATAATGAGCAAACACTATTATTTAAGAGATGTCGCATTAAAAACCCAATTTTTGTTTTAGCATAGTGCAACTGGTACGCATACGAAAATAGTTTTATCTTTAAAATACTTTTTTCTTCTTCTTTAAGACGTAAAGCCTATAAAGAAAATAATTTCTTTTTTTTAAATTTTAGTTTGATTCAGTAGGCAGTACTTTGTGCTGTCAGAAAGTATACCATTTACTTGTCTTAATTTTTAAAATTTATTGAAAACTAAGGTGTGTCCCCTCGTGCAAAGCATTCCTTAGTTCAATTCGGATTCATTCAAATTGAAACTTCAAATTTGTTTAATTTCAACAATTTGGCTTATGTTTTTCATCTATCAAACTTTTCGGCCCCTGGTGTCACTGATGAGGAATGATTTTTCCGAAATGTGCATATATGGCACATCAAAATAAACAGGTACTAGTGTTATATATTTGAACAGATTTGTGATTTTAGATTCTTTACTTTCCTTACTGAAAAAGAATACTGTCTTTTGTAGTTTAATTGCGCTTTAAATAATTATGCTTTTAAAAGTCTTTTTAAATTTTAAATGAATTTTGTATGTATTATTCATAATATACATGCTAGGAATTGTACTGTGTAATAAAATGCTAATTTCTGTTGTTTAACTTGTGTATTGAAAATCACTGGTTGTAAAAAAAAGAATCGTTTAAAGGGTCTAAATATCTTTAAACATGTTACGGTGAAATTGTCTACAATCTTAAGATAGAATATTTGATATTCAATGGTTCAAATAGTTCTTTTAGTCTCGGCCTTAATTTTTAGATTTTCTTCTTTTTTAGTTTAATGTTTTTTTCCTTAAGTGATGGTTGGGGATCTATAAATAAATACGGAATGGATAAAAAAGGGTATGGCAAGTATTTTATTGTTAAAACACAATATCCCATCACTCAAATGACCTTGGACTTAGAAGAGCAAAACATCTACTGGATTGTAAGAATTGATGAAACCAATGCGATTTATCGTTGCACGTACTCTGGCTGGAAAATGGAAATCGTTGTCAAATTTAGATTTGTCATTTGGGATATGTTTCTATTTGATGATTTCTTATACATAGCAGAAGAGAACACCAACAGAGACAACATGATATATATGATGAATAAACACTCTAAAGGAGACATTTCTATGATATACTCATTAAACTAAATTATTAAAGGGATGACGGTATACAACCCAAAAATTAGGCACAAAGGTAAAATATTAAAGAGGAGGTTGAGGTTTTGATTAATGGATTTGGATTTAGTTCAGGGCTAGAAAAGTTCAGAATAAGATATTAAAAAATTATGCAACTAAACATGTTTTCAACACCAGCGAGATAATGACGTACTGATATCGAATTAAAGACTGTCAATGGTAAATTATCCCTCTTCAGTATATTGGGGTCCTCAAATGTCATAATTTTACAGTCATTTTATAAAAACTATAATTCATTTAATTTAAAGCCCTTTTCTTGTAAAATGTTTTGAATTAATAATGAATTTTAATTTTTAATAAATTTTATTGAAAAAGAAAGTTTTGAAAGAGAGTTGTTTCAATCAATAAAAATGTGTTACACGCTGCTGCAAACAGATTTACCTCAATTGTTTACAACTCATAAAGCATAAAATAGTAACATTTGTTCTACATAAAATGTTTTCGTTGTACGCCCTAATTGATTAACCCATCTTTTGCACAAAATTATCTTAAAAAATGTAAAAATCTGTCCTTTCATTTCTTTTTCCTTTTTTTATTTTTATTTTTTTTTATTTTTTTTTTTTTTGTATGTACAAAATTGTATCATTCATTTAAAAAATTTAATAATGGAATAAGTAGTTGTCTTTATATAATGTTTGTTTAATTATTTTTTTAAGTTTCAAGTCAATTTGTTTTAGGCAGCAGTCCTTGCATGACAAATAATGGAAATTGCTCCCAGCTGTGTTTAATATCTCCACGACAACCGTATTATATCTGTAAATGTGATGAACGTTATGCACTTAAAGACGACAACAAATCCTGTGGTAAATTTATATTTACAGAAACTACCAATTATCGAACTTTTTATCGATAGATAATAAAATTGACAATGTCGGTTCGGAAACGGTTTTTTCTAGGAAACAAAAATATCAATATAATAATTTTTCTTGATTACATTACCAAAACACAAATAAGTATACCAGTCTTTGTCCAAATCACAATCCCCCAAAACAAAGTAAGAACTTTGAAAACGGGCAAATTTAGTTATACACGTAAATCTCAATCAGAGAAGTGAGGCCAGGTAAGCATCTCCTGTTAAGCTATGTACACCCTTCACGTGCAAGGTCAATTTTCAGAATGAAAGGAATAAGAAATTATGGTAAGTAAAATGTATCAAGCATGAGTTCGGATACAGCAACTGAATACTTATCCACAATTTTGTGATGACGGTCATGAAACTTTAACGGCCTTGATTAACCTAGGCTTGCAATTTCCTTGATTCAACAGTTAAATTGTAATTTTAAGCAGTTTTCTTTGTTGTAGAAAGTCCCTGTTATGGGAACAAGCTCTAGTATTACTTATTTACTGTGAAACATATACAACTTATGCAGAAGAAGCAGCGATATTACTGCAAAGACATAGAAAGTTGACGATAAAAATTGAAGTCATTACGTTTGTCGTATAACTTCAGATGTAACTTTTTGTGGGTGTCATAATTTAGGTATAAGTCAAAATATAAAGCAGAAGATAAAGAATCCGTCGTGTCTTTTATTTCAAGCTCACTTGAATAGATGACATTTACATATTATCCAAATTTCGGATTATTTAGAGAAAGAATTCATCTTTATATCTTTATGTGCAGTTGAATGATTTCGCGACAGTCTCTTCCCTAAATTTGACAATTCTGTAAAAATTCTGGTTGATATGAATAAAGAACCAAATCAGCAAGCAAAGGTCTACAGCTTATGCCCATTTGTATACCGATTATTTGTTGGAAAATCATATTGTAAAAACAAGAAATATGTCTATAAAAAAAATTCTAACATTTTGTTGATGATATCTTGAGTATATTTTTGTTTGCAGTCTATTTGGTGTTATACAAAATAAGCAGGATCCTTGTAGAGCACCAGATATTTATATCTTGGTTTACCGTTTTTGTAAAAGAATGGCAAGTATATGACTTGTTTTGGACGTTCTTTTAATTTAGAATGAAGGATAGTAGTGTAAAGGTAAAGAAAATCAAATGTTTTATTCTTTTTACAGTGGAAAGAATATTAGAAACAAACTACAGTTATGCAAAGTAAAGTGTCTTGTAGACATGAAATATCATTACTTATTGTAATATGTGACGGGTGTAGCTAGCAAGACAGGAGGTGCTTACCGTTCCGAAACACCCAGCCTCACTTCCTTAATGTATCTTGTCAGTTTGCAAAGTTTTAACTTTGATTTTTGAATTGTTATATGGACAAGGACTAGTATGTTTCTTTTATTTTATTATTATATAATAATAGCGAAAGCAAATATTGTAAATGTAGTTAAGAAATCTTTTTAGTAAACAATAGCAAGTTATAAAAAGATAAAGATTGATACTTGAAATTTCTGTTATTTTTACAGAATAATAAAAGTTCTGGTAGCTTCTGAGAAAATCAACGTGATAATTCTAAAATGTAGTTATTCATACAATCTTGTAAGCTGTGTAAGATTGATCACCAGATTGTGTTAAAGTAATCTTGCCTCCCTTTGTAAAACATACATGCTTACATACATACGTCTGTTTTTTAAACAATTTCAAACTGCAAAAAATTAGTGGTATTTTTTTGACTATGTATAGAAGTTTGTAAAAAATATTTACCAAAAATATACAATGGTTCAGTATGTTACATGAAGTATGGTAAAACCCAAAAATTAAATGACATTTTAATACACATTGATTATTTGGTTTAATGCTATTCCTCTAATCATTGAAAGAGACCCCCAATTTTCTTAAAATTGCACAATAAAAGTTTGGTATTAAGTTTCTAAAGATACTTTGAAGGGAAATGCACAGATTTTCCTAAATATTTGTATGTCAATATGAAAATTATTTTGCCACTTTCTAATGCTTGTGCAAGTTTTGAATCTAAAGAATTCTCAACTAAGGTCTTTTGATGACAATTTAACACTCAAAATTTTACTGTTTTGAGAAAAGGTGATTTGTTCTTTATTCATTTTTATACAAGATTTCGTTATTAAACATTCCTTTAACTTCTTGGTATTGATCTTAAGCTAAAATATTCCATGAAATTGTTATTTTATTAAGTAATAAGTGTATTCCATTTTCATCAATTAAATCATTATACAAAAAAAATCTTTTTATACCAATTTTTATAAAACACTGTTTGATTATTTATCTTAATATTATCATTGTACCAAACACTTTCTTTAAACATTTTGGGTTCTATCAGTTACAGAAGTCATTCAAAAATTTCAAAATATCTCGATGGCATTTTATCTACCAAATGAGTCCAGCATTCGGTTTTAAAAAAGGTTTTTCATAATATACAAAATATATTTTTGAGGATTAACTGAAAACAATTTTTCAATTTAGATTTATTATTATTTTATATTGTTTTTATCCAATTCATTTTGAGTGTTTATTAGTTATTCAACATCTGGAGCCTTTAAAACTTTGTTTTTATGAGAAAACAATTGTTTAACCTCTTTTACTCCATTTTCATCCAAATAAACCTATTTATTACAGCCTGAATACCATTTATAACAAGTTTAGGAATGTAAATATATAAAAAATAAGTGCTAAAAAATTTGATATATAAAAACATAAGCCAAACAGTTGGAAAATAATGAATCTAAAGTTCCAAAATCATAGAATCCAAATCCAGCTAAGCAGAGCTGTGCATGAGGGAACAGATTTTAGTTTCAAATAAATTTCAAACATGAAACGGCTGCAATTTTTGGTACATGGTATATTTTCTGACAGCACGAGGTACTTATTACTGAGTTATGGATACCATCGGGTAATTTTACTCCGCCAGCAGCGATACCTGCTCGGGGGTAGTAAATATATAACAAATACCTGCTATATTTTGATGTGTAATAAAGAGAATTAATAACTAAGTTTTGATAATGCTGGGGTTTGGCAACGAGAATCATGCCAATTAGTGTGAAATCCCGCATTTTTTCCATAAGTTTAGTATGTCTTTTAAATCAGCAAGTTTTGAGTTAAAATGTTTTCTTAGTGTGTCAGGTTTAATGTCATTACTGAACCAGATTCCTAGCGAAAAATATTCAAAAACACAATTTTAATGGAAGAATGCCGAGTTTAAAATTTTTGCCACTGTCTATCCATACTGCTTCAGTTCTGTTTGGATTGTACTTTAATCCTGGGCAGATTTTAAAATTTTCAAGGACTTGTAAACGAATTGTTCCTGATTTTTACTTATAAGAAACATATAATGTCATCAGCAAGTAAACTTATTTTGAACTGTGTTATCCCGATATTTATAACTTTGATTTCAGAGTCATTTCTAATTGCTATAGCCAAACGTTCTTGTTCTAAGATAGATAAGGTCATAAAGGGCAGCCTTGATGAACACCTGGATTTTTTTCTGTGGTGAAGCCATTGTTTAAAGCGACACTAGTGTTGCAACTAGTGTTGTGTGTGTATAGATTTAGGTGAACGGCGACTTTTGACTTGAAACTATGTAAACTAATCACTTGAAAATATTAATTTTAAACAACAAAAATTTATTTAAAAATAATAAAAATAAAACAATAGCAATTTTATCAAAATTTCGTAAATGTACTGTTTCACAAAAATAACCTGAAAAAACAAAATTATGCTTTACATCCATTCAGTTCATAAAATATGTCACAACTTTCATGCAATACACATACATATACATATGTTTAGTGTATGATGCACACATAAGACGTTTTTAATTTGCAATATCCAGGAATTTGAGCACTTTGACATATTATCACTGCAAACTAACATGTATGAAAAACAAAACCAACATAAGGAACAGCATACACATAAACCAAGTTATGTAGTAACTCCTTATAGAAAAAAATGTTAATTCTCACAATTTAGCACTGATTTAAATACCTAAATGTCAGCATCAACTTCTAGAGCAAGTTTGAATTTGTATATATCTCCGGTCTGCTAAAACTTGTTATACCTAACTGACTGGTCATCTACAATAACAAATATAGGGATCTTGTAGAGGCAATAACAAAATTTTGTGTAAATACTGTTACACCAAAAATCGTATGATAAAAAAATTACATAAAACTATGCCAGCTTTATGCACTACTGGAATACATTTTATTACATAGATAAATGGTTTTGCAAATACAATACAACTCTTTGAAAATGTCATTATATTATTATGTATGTATATAAATGTCACCTTTATGATTTAACCTTGGTTATTTACACATTTATTAAACACATAATACATAAAAAAATAAAATCAAGCCAAATTAATAATAATAATGAAAATAGTAATAATAATAAACAAATTACTGTTAATGCAAACCTCACAAAAATATCATCTCCACATAAGCACAAAATATCTTGTCCTACAGGAATCTCCAGACATGGAAATATGACCATGCTGACCACACAGGTCCACCATTCAAAACTACACAATTTCAAAATGTCTTAACCACAAAGGTTCATAAAGTTCTGAACCACCGAGGTAAAAAATATTATTAATCACTCAGGTAAAAAATATTACTAACCTCACTGGTAAAAATAATACTGCCACACAGGCAAAAAAAATGATTCAAAAATTCCAGACCATTCTCCAAGAAAAATTCACATCCACACAGGACCTCCACAACACATGGTCTGCCTACACTCTCACCTTACAGCAAGGACAGGTAAAAATTATCATATAAGGAAATTGATTTGCATATGCACATGCCACAACAATGACCAGTTGACTGAAGAACTACACCCGTTTTCCTATAACTATTACTACCTATACAATAGATTTTACACAGTAACAATATGTGACAAAACGTCCCCCTTAAATCCAAAATTGAAACTTTGAATATTTTGTTATTTCTTTGTAGTGCTTACCTTCTGACAATACAACACAAACACTATAATACAAACTTCTGTACATGTTTACTGAGTAAATCCGCACCTACATTATCTGATCCTTTTATAGCCTCAATCTTGAAGTTATCATATTGCAAATGAAGTCCCCCAACGTATTACCCTACCATTTGAAACTTTTGCCTTCTGTGAATATACCAGTAGTTAGTGATCCGTTTGTAAAATGAATGTCCTACCATATTAATATACTGAAACTTCTGAAGTGTCCATATAATGGCCAAACATTCCTTTTCTATGACCGAATACACTCTTTCTGTGATACTTAACTTGTGACTAGCATAAGCGACAGGATATAAATTAACATCATGATCCTGTAGTGGAACACCTTCCAAACCAAATTCAGAAGCATCTGTTCTGTGTACCAATTGTTTACTAAAATCTACTAACCTTAATATTGGCCAATACATCAGCATATATTTTTGAGACCTTGAAAAGCATTTTCATGTTTTGTACTCAGCTCAAACCTGTTTGGAACATCTTTTTTTGTAAGATCTGTCAACGGTGAAGCTACTACTGCGGTATTTGGTAGAAAACTTCATGTAGAGTCCTAGTTTCAGGACGTAGAGTATCTCTTATTGCCACTAGTTTGTCTTCGTATGGTCTAATAAAACCACCTCCTACTGTGTGTTCTAAGAAATCTAGATTCTCAAATCTAACTTTACATTTAGATGGTTTTGCTGTCAAATTCATAGATCCCAGTCTCTGTAATAGTATTTTTACACCGACTCATGTAAACGTTTTTTAATTACCTGACATCACTTGACTACAATATCTATTGCTTACAGGACACACATTTTACTTTTGAAAATCAAGCATCGGTTAAAAGGGATTGGGGCTCCACTTGTATATTCAATTCCTATAGGTCTCATGCAAGAGACATATCTGTGTTTTTCAGAAATAATTTTTAATATAAGGTGCTGAAATCAAATTGTGACAATGAAAATTTTATTTTACTCGGACTTACAAAAAATGCATTATATCAACTTTATAAAAAGATTAAATGCTATCAAATCACAGATAAACTTTTGGAAAAAACGAGATCTTACAACTATTACTTTGCTCGTTTCGCAATTTATCACTTTTATCGCATTGCCAAATCCAAGCCAAAAAATTATTTCAGCCCTCTAAAATTTGAAAATTATTTAAAACTAAGGTTTGTTCCCGTATGCAAAGCATTCCTTAGCTGGATTTGGATTTATATAATTTTGGAACTTTAGATTCATTATTTTCAACTGTTTGGCCTATGTTTTTTATCTGTCAAACTTTTCGGTCTTAGTGTCACTGATGAGGAATGATTTTCCGAAATGTGCACATCTGGCACATCAAAATTTAACTGGTATTTGTTATATATTGTGAACATAATACAATTTTTAACAATTTTATTTGGAATGGAGTCATATTTATTAATGATCTACTTGGTACTGATGGAAATTTCTAAAACTTACAAGATTTTAATAGAAAATATAACTACAACATAAATTGTCTTAATAATAATGATATAAATGAATCAGTAAAACAAATGCTGAGAAAAAAAACATAGAATTTTATCTATCTTAATTAAAAATCATTTCATTACAAATATCTTAAAAATATTCTTTGAAAATAAAAAAGGCTCAAAAGATGTATAAAATATTGAAAGAAAACCATACTATACCGACTTCACGACAAAAATGGCAAAGTATTTTTGTCAATTTAAAGAAAAGTGATTGGACACAAATATACAGAATCATGTATTCTACGACCCCCAATCCGAAAGTACAGTGGTTCCAATACAGAATCATTCATAATATAATTGCTACAACCTCTCCTCTGTTCAAAATAGGTATCAAAACAGATCCTTTATGTAGTTTTTGTAAACAAGCAAGAGAAAAAATTATTCATCTTTTTGTGAATGTAACTTAGTTCAATCATTTTTAGAAGAATTGGAAAATTGGCTCTTATCAAATAGTATTTGTTTAGACATAACACAATTGAGCATGATGTTTGGAAATTTTAGATTCTTTAATAAAGTAAAAAAAAATGCTTATACATATCAAATATAATATTTATAAAACTCGGTTCCTTAGTAACCATTTATCTCTAGAGAAGTTCAAACATATTTTTAAAAGAAATATACTTTAATAAAAAAGATATTGCAGTAGGTAAAAATAAATAAAGAACTTTAGAAAAAAATGGCAACAATTCCACCCTATTATGACAAAAAACTTTGTATTCATATAAAAAGAACAATTTTAAAATTATATTGTAAACTCTCTCTCTCTCTCTCTCTCTCTCTCTCTCTCTCTCTCTCTCTCTCTCTCTCTCTCTCTTAAAACATTTCAATATATAAACTTAGCAAGTTGTATCAAGTGTAATATTGTAATAATGTTTACTGTATATATATATATATATATATATATATATATATATATATATATATATATATATATATATATATATATATATAGAATAGGAAATAAACAAAATAAATATTAAAAAAGTAAATACTTTTTAAGGTCATATTGTATCTTGTAACCTAATGTACCTACTTCCCGGTAATATTTTATCCAGAATATTGTATCTACTCGGATTTTGATATTTCTAATTCTAACTGCTGAAACCTAAAATCTTCTCTATTCTTCATTCTACTTGGAAAATTTACTGAATATTTGGTTTTATTTTGATATTTGACAGCAGTTTATGAACAAATTATTCAGAATTTCAGTAACACAACTATACAATCCACCAGTAGTCTGGGGTTTTGTACCCCAGTATCCAACCCATAATTATGGCCACTGTCAGCCCTTCTTTTTTCCTTCTTACAACCTTTCATTTAATATAAATACAAACGTAAGTTTAGTATCTTTAAATGTCAATGGTATGGGAGACACAAAAAAGAAAAAGAATGTTCACGTGATTAACAAAATTTACAGATCATATAATATTTTTACAAGAAACACATGCAATACGTTTAGTTGAAACTAGATGTTGATGGAGAAAAGAGTGAGGTTGTGACAATATATACTGTTTAAATGGTACAATAAATAGTCGAGGCGTTGCTATACTTTTTCCTAAAAATCTTGCGTTTGGAGAAATTTCTGTCGATAGTGATAATTCAGGACGCTTTTTGCAAATCAAAATAGAAATAGAAATTACAAGATTTGTTTTAGTTAATATATACATGCTCATAAAAGATTATGTTAAAAAACAGTTTAAAAGTATTAATTTTGTATTTGAAAAGATTTCTAATGTTTCTCAAGAAAATATTTTAAGGTGGAGATTTCAATATTACACTGAATCCAATTCATAAAAAATGGTGGTAGAACTGAACCAACATCCTTATATAGAAATAATTTAAAGAATCTTATTGAAGACTTTTCCTTAAAATACATTTTGGTGTTTTCAAAACCCTTTATGTAATTTCTTCACTTATAGATCAAAAGAACCTTTTATACAAAGCAAGTTGGATTTTTGGATAATATCTTCCTACTTAAGTAATTTTTCTGAATGATTCATATGGCCGGTGATCCTTACTGATTATAGCGCAATAGTTTAAGTTTTAAAATTTTGCCGCCTAAATTCCTGGATTCTGAAAATTAAACTTATCTCTTCTCGAAGACGAAAATTATGTCAGTAAATGTATAAAACTACTAAATGAATTGAAAAATAAGTATAAAGATCTATGTAATAAACACCTAAAATGGGATACAATTAAATGTGAATTAAGGAGGTTACAATTTAATTCACTAAATATTTAACATTTCAAAGGAAAAATAAAGAGAAAGATTTATATAGGAAATTACAAAACATTAACATAATTTTATCGAAAAATCCCAGTCAGGAAAACTTGATCAATTGTCAGAAAATAAAAGAAGAGTTAGAACAAATTAATGACCTTAAAACTTGAAGAAGTAATAGATAACAAAGGTATTCTTAATGAAGGCAAAAGATTTGCGAAAATCTACTGCAGTACTTTAAACTATAATTTAGATAAAAAAATATTATTTTACAAAAAATAAAGATATACTGAAACTTACAGAAATACAGTCTGGAATTTGTTTTAAAAGAAATTTGAACTAAATGTATGTAAAGCATTATTTTCTCTTTCAGTTTTTTTTTTTTTTTTTTTTTTTTTTTTTTTTTTTTTTTTTTTGTGTGTGTGTGTGTGTGTGTGTACCGGTACATTTATGCATTTCTTAATTATTGCTATTGTTATTATTATTGTTATTATTATTATGTTTTTTTTAAATAAATATATCTTGTTTAAAATTAATAGTTTGATGTGATTAGTTTACATAGTTGTAATTCAAAAGACGTCATTTACCTAGATCCATGTACACACAAAACTACACAAGATGGAATCGCATCTTCAAGCACCTTTAAGCCGAGCTTAAAGATGCTTAAAGATGCGCGTAATGATGCTTAAAGATGGCTTAAAGATGGCTTAAAGGCACTGCCATCTTTAGGCCTGGATTATAGACGGCTTAATGGCATTGAAAGTTTATGCTCCTTTACACCATTTGGCTTAAAGATGGCTTAAAAATGGTAGTAAATGATATTAAAAAATAACTCAATGAATCATTTAATGGTCTTTTCAAAACAGAAATCTGAAGTTAGTTGCAGACTACATTTTAAAAATGTAAAATATAAATAAATATACAATATCAATAAAGTTGAAACAAAAAAAAACAAACAAATAAATAAATAAATTAATTAATTAATAGATTTATTTGTTACTTTTTAATTAATTAATTGATTAATTAGTAATTAATCAATTATTTTTTTTATTTATTTATTTTTTCTTTTTAATTAATTAATTCATTTATTTATTTATTTATTTGTTTCTTTTTAATTAATTAATTTAAAAATCGTATGGGGAATTAAAATCAAAAACTGACATATATTTAAACATGGCACAATACAGGTAAGTAACTTGCTTTGAAAACCAAGGTATTATCTAGTTCTGTGCAAGTAGTATTTATGCAGTAACTATGTAACAAATAATACGAATCACGGAAAATAAAATGAATCTGGTTTGATATGCAAGTAAATAGTTTACAATTGATTTGTTTGACTCGGCGAAATACAATTTTACTCGGAAACATCATATACATTTATTGAAGTCAATAAAGAATTAGAAATAAATTAAAATTAAAATACGAATTCAATAATACATAATTCAATTTAAAAATAAATAAATAAATAAATAAATAAATAAAGGATTGATACTTAAATTAATGGATATGTGGATGGATAAATCAATGTAGAAAGAAAGAAAGAAAGAAGGAAAAAGAAAAGAATCGGTGGGTGGTTGAATAAAAAAAATAAAAAATAAATAAAAAATAAATAAATAAATAAATAAATAAATAAACAATCAAATAAATAAATAAGTAAATAAATATATAAATAAATGAATAAATAAAAAAGATGGATAAATGCTTAAATAAATTTAAATGGTAGATGGATGGTTGAATGCATGCATGGATTGATAAATGGACTGATAAAAATAAATAAATAAAGGATGGATAGTTGAATGGATGGATGGATGAATTAATAAAAAATAAAGAAAGAGAGAAGAAAAGGAGAGAAGAAAAGAATGGATGGTTGATTGAATAAATATATAAATAAATAATATAATTAAAAGACGAATAAATTGTTAAATAAATATATAACGGATGGATGGATGGTTAAATGCATGCATGGATGGATAGATGAATAAATAAATAAATAAATAATTGATGGATGGATAAATCAATAAAGAAAGAGAAAGCAAATAAACCGCTAATACAGATAAATTTGATGATAATTCGAGGACACATTTTTACACAATTTTCAATCTATAGCTTATAAGCTATTGATAAATATTATTTTACTGCTGTTTCTTTATATCTTTCTATTTCGATATCCCACTATACAGATCTCTCTCTCTCTCTCTCTCTCTCTCTCTCTCTCTCTCTCTCTCTCTCTCTCTCTCTATGAGTACATTAAAAATGTCGGTGGTTTTCCATGGTCATTTCAGTTTATTCGATCCCCGTAATAACCCCCCGAGAGAAGCGTACAAAGATTATATTATGACCACATTAAAAATGTCGGTGGTTTTCCATAGTCATTTCAGTTTCTTCGATCCCCGTAATAACCCTCCCGAGAGGAGCGTAGAAACTTATAATTTGACAGGCTTCTCTCTCTCTCTCTCTCTCTCTCTCTCTCTCTCTCTCTCTCTCTCTCTCTCGACGTAAAAGCTATCCCTGATTAATTCACAATCTTTGCTCTCATAAAACATCGAGTCTATTTTGCTTCATTCGTTATTTTTTCTTCCTTATAAGAGATTGGCTATTCAATATATTTAGATCTAATTTGTTTAATATTTTTATTTGTCTTGAAAAGTATCCGTGCATCCAATATTATTATTCATTTCAATTGAAAACTAAATTAGAATTTTCAATTATAAACAAATTCAATTTACAAAATAGTCTAAATAACTTTTTTCTGTATCAAAAATGAATAAAACAATTTTAACAACAGAAGTGTACTTAGATAAGATTCTACAAATGCATATTTATGTCTAAAAAAACTATTTGTTGAATTTGCAATCTAATTAACTGATTTTGCCAGTCAGATAAATAAGTATATTACAGGTGGGGTTTGACATTCCTGCCTTCCTTTCATATATGAATGATTTATTTTTCTTAAGAATAAAAGATTGATTAATTTATACTATAAAATTAATAAAAATTATCATGATATATAGAATGGAGTAAAGTTACATAAACTTGCATATTTTCTATTTCAAATTTGAGGTTTTTAAGGAATGGTCACATGATCATATTTCCTTAAGATTATATAAATCATTTGTCCATATATACATACTACTCCGCGGCCTAATGGATAAAGATGCAGTGCCAAGCTTAACGATGGCTAAAAGAAAGCTTAAAGAAAGCTTAAAGATGGATTAAAGACATCTTTAAGCAGCTTAAAGGTAGCTTAAAGGTGGCTTAAAGACATATTTAAGCCATCTTTAAGCCACCTTTAAGGTAGCTTAAAGATGATATTTCGTCTTGTGCTAGTTGTGACAACTACTTATTTCATGGTATAAAATCTTTATCTATGTCAATATGTTTTCCCCTAAGCTGAATATCTATAGACTATCAAATATAACAGGCCATTCAATAGTTTCAAAAGCTTTCTCAAATGCATTTAAAAGAATTGATCATAGGATATCTTTTAAACTTGTCAGATGAATGAGATCAGAGATTGTTGTAATATTTTCTCCAATAGATCGGTCTTTGATGTAGGCAGGATTTTTTAAATTTTGGTAAAACGTTTTTTTTTAATTCGTTTTGCTAGTATTTTTGCTAATATCTTATAGTTAAAATTTGGTAAAGATATTGGTCTTCAATTTTAAGATTACTTTCATTTTTGTCTATTTGGCATTAAAGTTATTATTTCCCTTTTCTGTTCACTTGATAGAAAGCCCTTTTAAAAGCTATATTTGAAACTGCCTAGAAGCAGTTCAGAGATGTCATCCCGAAAAGCCAGATATTTTTTTTAAAAGTCTTCGGTACAGGTGATTTCCCCCTTGAAGGTTTTTATTATTTCAGTGCATTCTTGCAAAGTCATTTCTTTTTCAGGTGATTGTTGTTCAAATTCAATTAATTTGTAATTATTGCAATCACTGGTGAATTTTGAAAGGTGTGTTTTATATTCTTAGGAGCTAGTTTCGTTTATAGAACAGGAGAAGTATTTCGTAAGAAGTTTTTTATCTCCAACAAAATTTTGGATTTGTTGGCTATTTATCGTCAATAAGTAAAAAATTTACTTCTGGATTTATTTTTGAAATTTCGTTTTTCTAGCGAGAGGAAGTATTTCGACATCTTCCTGATTCTAAATACCATTTTGATTTTGATCTTAAAATTATTCTGTTTGTTTCCTTGTCATTTATTTCTTCTAATTTCCCTTTGATTTTGTTATCTGTATTTAATATTGTGGGGGTTGAGAAGACAGAAATTTCTCATAACAAATGATCAAGCTTATGTTTCCAGTCTATCCCATTTGCTTAATTTTTTTTTTTTTTTTTTTTTTTTTTTTTTTTTTTTTTTTTTGATTTTTAAGGGGATTTTTTTTCACCTTTGGGTTCACCTTTTACTGTAACCAATTTTAGATGTTTATCAGTCAAATTTTTCTTTTAGTTCAAATATTTTGTTTTTAATGAGATTTATAAAATGTTCTAACAGAGATGCTTTAAATTTCCAGAAACCAGGACCATGTATATCTGTAGGTGTTCCATTAAGATTCATTATTATTATACTGTGAGGGCTTGATGCAACTTTCTATAAAAGACATAATAAAGAAAGGGTGTCCAAAAGTTTAGGATAACGTTTGTGTGATAGGTGAAAAGTAATTTTGTAGGATTGAGTTTTCTAAAGAAACTTACCACGTCAAATTCTTCCGTAAAGAATAAGTGATTTCTATAATTTGAGAAAGGTTCTTCTTTTCCCTTGTATTTCTCAAGTTTTGGATTTAAAGCTAAATTTAAATCACCTATTATTATATGATCAATTTGATCTGTTATTTTCAGAAGTAAATCATTTAAGAACTGATATTGTTTCAAAGTATGAACTTTAGTCGGTGCATATATAGCAAGAAACAAATTTCATTTATTTTGACATGTAGCTGTAAAAATCTTCCAATGTTTTTGTTTTTGTTTTTTTTTTCAATAATACACAAATCTAGTTTGTTTGGAAATAAAATGGCGATCCCTTTAGTTTTTGATGTTCAATGTGAGGAATCAATTGCAGCCCCCTTTTTTCTGTCCATTTCAAAAGTACGTCAGGTGTTGAGTGTGTTGAGTGTGTTTCTTGTAGAAATACAATTGAGCAAGAGAAGGTTTTTAATCCAAAGAAAAATTTATTACGTTTGAGATTGTCCCCCAAGCCATTTACATTATAATATATTATTTTAAAAGATATGTTTTCCATAATATCCAAATACAATAAATTGAATAGAAATATCTTAAAATTTTAAAAGGATAAGTTACGTTTCAGTTTTTGAAAATACAAGTGTTACAAATGAACATGCCAAGGTGAGGATATGGTGGCTTAAGAGCTGTCTACCAAATAACTTGTACATAATGAGCATTATGATATATACATAATTACAGAATAAGATATACGAAACTACTTTAAAAGGTTTACCTTTGTCTTGAATCACTTTTTATAATACGCCGAACTATCTTTAATTTTTTAACATAATTATGTGTACATTCATGTTTATGTGCATGAAAATATAAAATATACATGTAACAAACATATTTATCTTTAACAAGAAGACCTTCATGTACCCGCCCACTTGTTTCAAGCAGATAGATGTCACTACAATTTCCGAAGTCGGAATACTCATATAATTTATAGCAATCGTCCCTTATTTTTCCTCGACACCGTTTGAGTATCAATACAAGTATAACAAATTGTAAAAATATAGTACGGTCCGTTGCATTATATACAAACCTTTTTAAAATCGCTTTACATTTTAATAATTCGTTATACGGATACCAAAAACCGGTACCTACTATAGTTTCGATTTGTGTTTTTGTTAGAATTACTGATTATGAATTGGTAGTAAATTTGGAGGAACCTGCTATATATCTTTCCTTGTATGGATTTTTGTGAAGTTTCGGGATCCAATACAAGTAATGAGTTATTCCTATTTTAAATTGATACCAAAAGACTCAAGGACTCCCCTATTGGGGATTTGAAATAACTTCATTTTTGGTAAAATTAGTTTAAGTATAAGTAGGATTCTCCGATATACTATCCAAACCAAATTCCTTAATAAGACATTCAAAATAGAATTTCTTAAAAATAAAAATAATGTTCTTAGAAGTATTAATAGCTGGTACAACAACATTCTTGTTATCTATCTCCGTTAAGATTTCAGAAATCTCAGGGTTCTTTAGCACTTAGAAAGATTAGGTACCAACAGACCCATTGAAATTGACAATTCTCGACTTCATGAAATTTCTAATTGCTATTATCTAGGCAGATAAGGTGTCAAGCTATACTTTTTAAACATGACAATTTTGATTTAATTTTTATCGTAATGTTATTTATTTATTGTATGTTTTTGGTGTACTGTTTGGTAAAATAGTTCTTTAAACAATATTACACATATTTAACAAAGAAATCTATTGTGTAAATTATTTTTGTATCTAACCGTTCAAGTAAGTTAGAACAAAAATACGATTTTTACAGTAAGACTATGCAACAAAATCAGCAATTAATACTGATTTTATATGGACACCAAGTTTATTAAACCTGAATAAAAGACAAAATCGTAAATCGTATTACCAAATAATATAAAATTTTTGCATACCCTTGTTATTGTTCTTGGTAAACTTTCACATTTTGCTGAAACATGTATTATTGTTATTGTTACAGTTTATAAACTAAAAACTCTAAGTGCTTATTTTGTATATTAAAGGCATTGATATGAATACCAACAACAATACATGCAAAAAATGAAAAGTTTGTTTCTGTCAGGTTTTTGGCAATCAGAAACAAAAGTCGCGAATTTTGCTCTCTTTATCCCGGTCTACAGGATGAAATGCAAAAGACGCTACAAAAAATTCCATCGCACACTGTGATTATTGCATCATAAAAACGATTATGCCTGACACTTTATCAATAGCTTGTTACATTTTAATATCAATTAAACAATTTTTTCGGGATATAAATCTAAATTCAATGAATTAAATCTTAGTAATTTTTTTTTCAAGCTACTTTCACTGAATATAAATATAATTTTAAGTTACAGTTGTTGGTGTGTTAGCACAACTGGAAATTTTTCATTTATTAAAACTTTAATCTGATTTGATTTTTTTCTGTAGTTATATTACCCTGTGCGGTTGAAAATGGAAGATGTGGAATGAATTGTTTAAGCATGGCAGATGGATTATCGTATAAATGTGCATGCAAACAGGGATTTACTCTACAGTCGGACAACAAAACTTGTGCCGGAGGTAAATAGTAGAATAAATCCAAATTGCAGACATAATGAATACGCTTAATGTTTGGTTGTTACAAAAATAGAAAAATAGTCTTCAGGCATGTTTACCATGCGTTTCCTTTTTAATCAGAAACGAAAATTCGCAATGACTACACACTATCCCAAGGTTACTGTTTGTACAAAATAAGACGTATGCTACTTAATATATTGATATTGTTAGTATATTTTTAATTAAATAATATATTAGGAAAATTATTTGTTAATTCTACAATCTATAGTGGCTAGAGCTCATTGTTTCATGTGGATTTTTCGTCTCTTCATTTTTATCCTTACTTCAAAGTGCAGTTCGCAATAAGGATAATTAACTCAATATTTCGATCAAAACAACTGTTTTATTTTTGCAATCACAATGTATTTAAATTTAATTTCGATGTTCTTAAATATTGCAGAACTTTGACTTTTAAATTATTTTACCAAACAAGATAATTTTTTATTTTTTATTTTTCTTAGACATAGGCACGATTCTAATGTCAAAAACTTCATCTGGATTGATGCTGTTTGGTATCAAAAGACAATACACTCTTTTCCTGTATTTTAACTTTTCAATTGAAGACTTCGCATTTAATCCGGTTGACAGATATTTGTACTTAATTCGAATGGAAGATAAGACTATACTAAAGACCCCATATGGCGGAAAAGGTCTAACATACCTACTGTTTGTTCGAACATATTTTTAAGATATATATTTTAAATTTTGTTAAACTTAAAACATATTTCTACAGACCATATCTCATAACTCAGGAGGCAGCACTTTGTGCTGTCAGAAAATATACAATTTAGCAAAATTTTCGGTTGGCCTAATTTTTTAAATTTGGTTAAAACAAATGTCTGTTCCCTCATGCAAAAGCATTCTTTAGCTAGAATATGATTCATATATATTTGAAACCTTAGATTCATTTTTTTTCAACTGTTCGGCTCATTATTATATCCATCTATTTTTATTGTCTTAGTGTCACTGATAAGGAATGCTTTTTCGAAATGTGCAAATATGGCACATCAAACTTTAGCAGATTTATTTGTAGTTTTAGCAGGTTTTGCAATAAAGCGTACAATGGGGGTACTTCTGCAACATATGTTCTGGAACATATAGTAAAAAATAGTACAGATCAGTAACAATACATTTTTGAAGCAATTCTAGGATAACATTTCGTGATTCGGGTACTTCAAAAGGAAAGGCTTTTGGTTTAATTACGACGGGACATTCACAACGTCATGTAGCCAGACAAAAAGTGTAAATGAAACAACAAATACTATTCAGTAAGGCTTCTTAGAGCCAAAAAAAGATTAATTGACCGTACCCCGTGGTACGTCGTGACGTCAAAACGGACGAAAACGACATGGACGACACGATTCTAAAACGACTTCCGACGTCAAAGAAAGGGCATGCAAACTAGTCGACACTAAAAGTGTGTGTTTGTCCAAGAAAAGTTAACAATTCGATTGCGGTAGTTTTAAGGCCATCTACCAATTCAGTCACTACTTGCCTTCATGGTTTCGTTTGGCACATCGAAGGGATGACGAGTATCGCGTGGACTACATGATGTTTGTTGACGTTGTAGTCAGCAATATATTTACAGGACAGTTTTAAGAAACGCATAATAATAAGCGGTGGGTATCTAACGGCGTTTAACATCTCTCCTCGTTATCCATGGCAATCATACATCATTCGAAATTTGAGTATCAGTTCCTTTGACCTTCGTCGTTCCTTTCATTCATCAACGTAATCTGCGTTGTAGCAGATAAACGCGAGATACTAGGTTCTAAAGGAAAAACTCCCATGTTTTCGATTTGTTGCCATACAGATGTGCCACAATCTAGCATATGTGTATAAACGAAGGAAGTGTTGTTTTTTTCTGCTAGTATATATATATATATATATATATATATATATATATATATATATATATATATATATATATATATATATATAACTCCTTATGTCTCAGTGACACATATATGCGCTGTATATCCATATGCTTATCAGCACATATATATGTTGTAGATAGCAGCTGTATATCACTGTAGTCGTATATATGCGTTGTTTATAACAACTTCAGAATCCCTACGGACGCATATATGCGACAAATTCCCTATTGTTTCAAACTTCAACATTAGCCAATTCGAAGGAAAAATAATATCCAATAACCAATGAAATGTCGCGTATAAGATACTAAGGAATACCTTCAGTTTATTTTTAAATGTATTATTTTTGACAAATGGCTTTTCACACATGTCCAACATGTGGTTTCTTTTTAAAAACCTTTTTTTAACAATTGTATAATAGTAATAAAGTTGAAAATGGATGTACAAAGCGTTCTACAAAAGATTTTAGATACAAATGATGACAATGATGATTATTCTTCATCTGACAGTGGTGATAATGATGAAGATATTGTACATAAAAGAGGAAATACTAGCAATATTGGACAAGGTGTCAGTGATATTTCTTTATCATCAGATGATGACAGTGACTCAGATTCTGAAGATGATTCTATGCCAGCACCTGAAACCAATGTAACATGGTCGAAGCACTTACGAAGACCAAATGTGAAGCAATTTGACCAAGAAGTAGGAGCATCTTTTGAAATGGGACCAAATAAAAAGGAAAAAGATTTTTGGGGCAAATTTTTTCCAGAGTCCTTAGTAACAAAACTTGTAGAAGAAACAAATAAATATGCAGAGAAGGTGAATTCAACGGCAGCAAAGTCAGATACAAAATGGGTGCCCACATGTTTTCTTGAAATAATGGCATTCCTTGGTATCCATATCATTTTTTTTAGTGATAGGTCTCCCTTCGTATAAACAGGCATGGACAAGAGAATGGCCATTTGAATTGCCATCAATCCCATGACAAAAACAAGATCTGAAAAGCTGACCAAGTATTTTCACATGAACGATATATCCAACAACCCCAAAAAAGGAGAACCTGGACATGACAAATTGTGTCATATCAGACCAGTTATTGACACAATTTCCAGGATGATCTAGGAAAATTACAAAGCATACAAAGAACAATCGATTGATTAAGGTATGATCTCTTTTAAAGGTCGTTTGTCATTCAAACGATACCTTCCAACTAAGCCTACAAAATTTTGGGTTAAAGTGCGGAGAGGGCTTCACCTAAAAATGGATATGTCCATGAGTTCCAGATTTATACAGGAAGCGAGAAAGGCACAAAAGAAGAAAGTTTAGGGGCACGTGTTGTTAAAGATTTGACCAGGAACATTGTATATATGGTCAACTTTTCTTCCAGGACAGAGTTGTTTGAACAATTACACAAAGAAAATATTAACTGCACAGGAACAGTTACTCTTAACAGAAAAGGAATGCAATAAAAGGTGCAAAATTAAAAACAAGAGGGGAATCCCTTACTATGCAAAAAGGTGATTTAGTAGCAACTGCTTGGAAAGATAAAAAACTTTTGACATACATAAGTACATCTTGTGATCCAACACAAAACAAATTTTTTCAAAAGAGACAAAAAGATGGTACAAAGAAAGACATCCCTGCACCTAGTGTTTCTGAACAGTACAATAAGTATATGTTTGGGGTTGATCTTGCGGATCAAAAACGCATACAGTACTGCACATGTCGTAAAGCCAAGAAGTGGTATAAATTTTTGTTCTGGTTCTGTTTTGATCTTGCCTTGGTTAACAGTCTCATCTGCATGAAAGAGTGGCCAAACCACGAGCTAAAAATAGGAAATGGGAAAGACGAAGGTCTCAACTTGAGTTTAGACAATCACTTGCTCGGCAGATGATTGGTGGTTACAGGGGAACTAGTAAACCCAAGGCACTCTCAGTAATCGATTATTGTGGGTCTGCACATTGGCCAACACAGCTGTCAAAACGCCGTCGATGCAAAGATTGTTCTAAAGATGGAAAGCGCCATGAAGTGTCAATCGGATGCATGCAGTGCAATATTCGACTTTGCATTAAATTTGACTGTTTCTTCAAATACCATCGTGAGTTAACACATTCATTTTGACGATTTTGTGTTGATCATATTAGTTAATTTGTTCATAAAAATGAACTCGCGGTATATTATATTTACAATTTTTCCACACATTTTAATGTTTAATTTTCCTTTCAAAAAACAATTATTAAAAGTTAGTTTGTATATTTTACTAATAATTATTATAAATTTGTAACACAAGCACATTTATGCATTTGTTTACAATATACATGTAAATAAACAACATCTCTGATTCAGCTGTAATGATTCATCTACAAACCAGATGTAGTATAAGACATACATTGTGTATGTAACACTTAGTGTATATACAAGCTGCAAGACATAAGAAGGTAAACAAAGTGTAAAAACAAACAAATTATGCGAGTTTTCTTTTAAAAATAAATTTATTTCCAAAATTTTTACTACCCTGAATATATTGAAATCATGTGTAGCTTTGTGCTAATTTATTACCATTATAGGTGTATGAAGTAACACAGTACTTGTAATTCAGCTGCAATTTTCTGTATTTTGTTATAACAGGAGAGTTAATTTTAACTAATGAAAAAAGATTAAGATTGGCTATTGACGTAGACTGGATAATGAATATCATATACTGGTTTAATGGTGAAAGTATTTGGCGCATAATGTATAACGACGAAGCAAGACAGGAAACTAGACTGATTGCATCGAGTACATTTGATCTTAGTCAAATAACTGATGTGAATATAGATTTTATTAATGGGTAGGTGTTGAAACCATTATTGTCTATTTGTATGAAAAAATAGTTTCGACTTTCTGTTCAACGAAACATTTGATTCAATTTTGAATATAAAAATAATGAAGTCAACTGACGTTATACATTTTATCAAGCGTTTTGTCTTACCATTGCAAAAAACGATAATAGTCATTTCGAGCAAATGTTAAATTACAACACAACACAAAAGGATAATTTGTTTTAAGCACTTGTTTGAAGATGCCTGCAATATATGTGTTTCCTAATGACTTAACGTGTGCTTGTTATGCCATGTTTCAAAGGTTATAGGTTTTAAAGATTTTTAAATATTTTATTTTATCTTTTCACTATTTTCAGTTATTTATATTTCGTTGGGGTTGCAAAATATCAGAATATAATGGACAGGACTTGGCAACATGACATGTATTGTTTTAAACTTTATACAATTGGCGAATCATCTAGTAAACCGTGTCAATTGAAAAAAATTCCTATCGGAAATTCTCAGTTTTTGACCATGACGATGGACATGTTCAATTTAAAAGTGTATATATATCGCGATTTAAGAGATAGTTTTGGTAAAAAATTAGCAGACACATTAGAAGGTATGACAATTGATGCTGAAAATTTAAAAACTCTCGACAAAGATGATAATATGTATCCTCAGATATTGACACTAACAGTGTTCGGTAGGTATAGTATGATCGTATTGTGAACAGGTGTAACATAGTAGTTTGTCTATATGACAATGAAGCTGAACATTTAAAACATAATTCTTGATACGTAAAAAAATAGTTTTAAGGTTATAGATACGACTTTTAAGATTGAGTTGAGGTTTTTTCCCTCATGCAAAATATTCCTGGGCTGAATTTGGGTTTATATAATAAAACAAACATACCAGTCCTTGTCCATATCACAATCCCAAAAACAAAATAAAAACTTTGCAAACTGGCAAAATATGTTATACACGTGGACTTCCATCAAGGAAGTGAGGCCGGGTGCTCCGGAAGGGTAAGTACCTCCTGCCTAGCTAGCTACACCCGTCACGTGCAAAAGTATGAGAATGAAAGGAACAAAGAACTATGGTAAGTCAAATATATCCAGTATAAGTTGGGATACAGTGACTAAATACTTGTCAACGATATTGTGATGACAGCCATAAAACTTTTTAAGGGCCCTGATTAGCCTAGGCTTGCAATATCCCTGTGTCAACAATTTAATTGTAAGTAATTTGCTTCATATGGAACAAGCTCTACCGTACCGTATTAACTGTGAAACATATACACCATACGCAGGAGAAGCAGGGATATTACTGCAAAGGAACGGAAAGTTGACGATAGAAAAATTGAAGTCATTACGTTTGTCGTATAGCTTCAGATGTAACCTTTCATAAGTGCCATAATTGGCGTGTAAGTCCAAATATGAAGCATAACAAGGAGAATCTTTTGTGTCTTTTATTTCAGGCTCACTTGGATAGATGACATTCACATATTCTCCAAATTTGGGATTATTTAGAGATAGAACGTCATCTATATATCTGTATGTGTAGTTAAATATTTTAGCGACATTCTTTTCTTCAGATTTTACAAGGTTCTGTAAAAATTCTGATTCATGTGAATAAAGAAACAAATCAGCAAGCAAAGGTTTGTGCCCATTGGTATACCGAATGTTTGTTGAAAAACAATATTGCCAAACACAACAAATATCTTGTCTATCAAAAACTCTAACAATTTGTTGATGGTATCTTCAGTATATTTTTGTTTGCAGTCTGTATGGTGTTTTACAAAATAATAAGAATCCCTGTTGAGCACTAGATATTTATATCTTGGTTTACCATTTTTTTAAAGAATGAAGAGTAAATTATTTGTTTTAGACGTTCTTTCAATTTACCATGAGGGATAGTGGTGTAAAGGGTAGAAAAATCATACGTTTTTATACTTTTTTACCGAAGATAGAGTATTAAAAACAAATTGGTCAAGTAGTCCTTTAGAATTTTTGAGAATCCACATTTGGTTGATGCCAGATGTAGAATAGACTTTATCCTAATAAGTCTGAAGGCCATTTTTGACGACTGTTAAAATTTGTAGTTTGAATTACTGATAATGATTTAGTAGGACATTTAGAGGAACCTGCTGTATATCTTTTCTTGTATGGATTTTTGTGAAGTTTAAGAACTTTAGATTCATTAATTTTCAACTGTGTCGCTTATGTTTTTAATCACTCTAACTTTTCGGTCTTCGTGTCACTGTTGAATAATGGTTTTTCGAAATATGCACAACTGGCACAGCAAAAGTTATCTGGTACTTGTGTTATATATTTTGCAATATTTCAGAAGTATGAGATACTTATCTGCGGAATACTGACTAGATGAGAATGGATTTAGCTATAAATCGTATAAAAGATTGGTCTGTAACATCGCCTTCAAATAAAATGTATTTTTATGCATACACAACTATGTTCTTGGCGGAAAACATCACAATAACAACCCAATCAATCTGATAATGATAATTGTTTTCCAAAATGTTAACATTTTTTCTCAAACATTAGGGTAGGAAATTTTAATTTAAATGAATATAGAATAAATATATCACTTTTGATGTCAACATTACTTTTACAAGATTCAAAATTTACCTCGTTTGATTATAAACAATTTATTTGTTTGATGCTGCTTTATACGATTTTAAACATAATCTAAATTTAACAGCCAAAATTTATAAAATTTATGTAAGATTTTTAAGTCGAAAATAAAACACATGTCTACGCCTTTGATAACGAAATTTTAATGGTAACCAAAGCCTTAAAATGACAACATTTAAACATTACTATGAATACAATATTATACTAATATTAAATTATACTCCTTTTGGTTTGATTGAGTTTTCAAAATAGTAGATATCTCCTCTGAAACACTTAGATAACGTTACAATTGAAGACGTATTAATGTTATCTTTCAGAAATTTATATTGCAAAATTTTAAATATTTTTTGTCTGTTTATTAATAGTAATAATAAAATGTCCTTAAGATAAGCTTGCTGAGGACAAATATTTAACTTTATTTGAAACAATTATCAAAATAAATTGAAATTTTGAATCCAAGTTTCCAAATAATGTTTTATTATTTTTCTTAGTATTTGTTTCCTTTTTTTTTGAAATCCTCACTATTCATTTTTACGACAAAAATAACGCAGTGTGGATGCCAATAAAGTTAATCAAATGTAAAAACAAAACTATGTAAAAAAACACAATTGCTTCATCAATTAAAGAATTTAAGTTGGGAATGAATTAGAAAAATTAACATTTCTCCTAATACTGTAATCAGATATATGTTACGTTTTATTGTTACAATGTACATAATTCTTGCAAAATATTTTGTTACATTTTAGACGGAGAGTTGTATGCAATGTCAATAAACGGTATATTTAGAAAAAATCAACAGACATATAATTGGACATATGACTTTCTAGACAGCGGTTTTAAAAACTTTAAATGGCGTGGGTTAAATTTAAAAGCTACAAATATGATGCAAAGTCAGGGTAAAACATTTGTGACTTTTTTTATAAGCGATAATACTATAATTATTTTTTTATTATTATACAGTTTCATTATGGTCATTTATTAAGTTTTCAAACATTATTTGAATATTTCTGCATGAACATTCGAAAATAATAAATGTTTATTGAAACTAAATGAATGATATTATACACAGTACGGAAGTTACTAGGGATAGAAAAAGTGACCTTTTAAAATTAAACATATATAGTTTACAGTCGTTATATTGTTTTATTTTGCCATATTGCAGTCCTTTTGCTCTGCGATTGGCTTTGTAGCAGGTTATACTGTAATCATGAAATGCAAACAATTTCAATATTCTGTTTTTTGTTCAGGTAAAAGTGAATACTGCATGGATCACGAAAAATGTTTCGGTTTGATGAACAAATGGATTTGTTTAAAACCAAACGATATATGCGATGAAAAGCCACTTTGCTATGGGAATTACGATGAATTTTTATGCAGTTTGTGTACAAAAAATTGCAAGCTTTCAAGAATAGAATTCATTTGTGACTCTTTGGCAAATAAAGATACTAATATTTCGAAATTATCTGAGTTTCTTACCTGGGAGTATCATCCATTCTCAAAACTAATATATTTAAAGAGTTTGTTAAAGTTTGACTGCTCGATAACGTTTCACTTGGAAACCTATCTGGATCATGTTAAAATGTATGAAATCCATTCTTTGTATTATCTTTATAAGTTAAGACAAATGATAATGATACCACTTTTCAAGAATCTTAGCAATTTAAATAGGATCACATTAATCGGTCTCCCATTTCTGCAAAATTTGACAGCAGGAAACCTGGCTGTGATTAAGAATATTACTACCCTGTATCTTGAAGGAACTGGTGTTACATTTCTTCCAAATCAAGCTTTTCGTGGTCTTTTAGCAGTAACAGAACTCTATTTGGTAATAACAAATATTTAAGGGCGATTGATCAGGATTGCTTTAGAAGTCTTGAACATCTTAGTTTGATAACAATAACGGGCTCACACTGGACGATGGTCTCAAAAGATCAGTTTTTAGACCAAAGAAATTTAAAAATTCTAAATTTAAGCTCAAACAATATTCAAATATTAGAAAAAGGTATTTTTGACAATCTGTTTGCTTTGAAACTCGTCGATTTAAGACTAAATAGAATTATACTAACTAGTAACGTGTTTCTTCAATTAACGAATCTAGAAATAATATATGGTGATTCGTTTACAATATGTTGCATCAAACCGGAAAATGTGGCTTGTTTTGCTGCGTTTGACGACATATCAAGTTGCAACAATATTATAGGCAATAGGGTTCTAGCTGTGTTACTATGGCTACTGGGTATGTTGGCATTTTTTGGAAACCTTTTTGTACTTATCTACAGGACATGTGTAGATAAAAGTGTTTTTACCAAATCGTATTTTATTTTTATATACAATCTTGCTATTTCTGATTTTATTATGGCTCTGTATATGGTAATAATTGCTCTTCATGATGCACTGTTTGATGGTATCTACGTATGGAATGATTTTACTTGGAAAAATAGCAATCTTTGTAAAATTGCCGGCATTTTGTCCACGCTCTCGAGTGAAACGTCTCTTATTTTTATATCTTTAATTAGTTTGGAAAGATTTCTCATTGTAAAGTTTACCTTTGGAAATATAAAGATTTCTCGAAAATTTGCAATCGGACTTTCTTTTATCATTTGGTCTATTGCTTGTTTTGCATCAGTGTTACCATTGGTTATATATGACGATTTCTATGCAAGATCTGGTGTCTGTATCGCAATTCCCTTAACAAAAGAGGTCAATAGCGGGATTGAATATGCCGTTGTGGTGTTTTTGGGTATCAATTTTCTTATAAGTTCCTTCATTCCATATGTTCTCTTTCGAATTTACCGAGAAGTTAAAAATTCATTGAAAAACGTTCAAAGTACACAAACTGGCATAGATATCCAAGTTGCAAAAAGAGTATCAGTCGTTGTGATGACAGATTGTCTTTGTTGGTTACCCGTAGGAATTCTTGGTGAGTAAAGTTATATTTAGAGAAATGTATTTTTGTTGCTGGTGATCGTCTTTTATATTCTGATTCTGTGTGATATCTTTTATTGGAATGTTACAAATTTGAACAGAAAATTGATATCAAAGATGTTACTGAGAAATACATCTTTAAGTTAAACCATTGTTTAAGACTATTTGCAATAAACAATTTAAGAACTAATTTATGGTTTTGTGAAAGAAGAAGTGTTATAAATGTTTTTGTCAGCTAAATGCGTTGATCTGATAATATTTTGATAACATAGAGCATTGAATGAATTGTGGTAGCACTCTTTGGTATATTGAATCTCACAAACATTTACGATAAATGTCCAGAAAGATATATCTAGGTATATATGTAGTGATTTTTCGTGATTCTTTTCTATGTTTTTCAGTCATTTTATCTTTGGCTGGTATTAGAACTCCAAGTGAAGTGTATTCCTGGGTCATCGTACTTGTTCTTCCGTTAAATGCTGCGATTAATCCATTTATTTATACATTTTCTAAGCTGGACACAATTAAGGTATTTAGTAATATTAAGAATAAAAAGTGTATCAAAGACATGACGCAAAAAATTGAATTAGCAAAGAAATAAAATCTTCTTTTAATAAAATCAAACACCCGTGAACTAATATCAGACTTAGTTTTCTTTTTAAAAAAGGAAACAAATTGCGAAATAATGCCATCTTACCAGTACTTTTACTACATTACATAGCAATGATAAAACAGCCAAACAAACAAGACAAAATGTAGGATTATGATTACGATTACATATATAATATATATTCATTTGTATTGTGAAATACCCATAGCTGCAAGCTTGAGAATCGTTGCCTTCATGAACGCTCAAACCGTGTTTGAATACACAAAAAATGCAATACACAATCAGAACTACATTACCATACATAAACAAAGATGGCCATCACGTCACTTTTGTTTATATTCGAGACAAGCTCGAAAAATGCATTTTTCCAAAATTATACAAGAATTTTACAATAACGGTTCAACGGTTGGAATGCACAAAAAAAGATTAAAGAAATTAATCAAATGGAATTTTAATAACATCTTTAGTCACCTTGCTGATATTCACCGTAATATGGACATTGTGAGAGACGGAGTTTAAAAAATCAAATGGTGTTTTTGAAAGAACAGACAATAACTGGTCTGTCAAAACCATCAAACCACAAAAAAGTTCTTTAACAATGAGATCTTATAACAATTTCTTCCTATCTTGGAAAAGCTGCTATATCTCGTATTATTTAGAGGCAATTGGTAATGGTATATTTTGTCAATCAATTTGTGTCTCGCGGGATGTAAATTTCAAGTGATATAAATTTCAATTGGAATTAGATTCACGCATGTATGTGTTTGTTGATCGTTAAAACTGAAAAATCAGCATCATGCTTTTAATCACTTTACTAGGGATACAAAAGGAACTCCTCAAAACTATAACATATGGTTTAAGTACCACAAAACTCCATGCGACACTTAAATCGATCATTTTCTAACCTTTGAGAGACATTTGCACCGCAGGAGACGTAGAGAATAAGTATACTACTCACTGCTTTCCTGTATACATTTAAACGATTCCGAGTATGAAGCTCGGCACATCATGTTAAAGTGAATCTCAACGTAAAAATATCGACATTCCAGAAAAAATATCTTGGTTAATCACTGTCTACGCTCACATACTAGTATCCCGGCGTAGATTCGAAACACACATCCTTGGCCATTGAAAATTATCTTACCCCTCTGCTACAGTTTCCCTTGTTTTCAGATTCACAAATTTAACTTCCGACATATAGCCAGCAATCTATTACTCCAAACTTCTTTGCAATGAAATGGGGCCACACAGGTGCATCTGGATTTCGCCCGAAATATAGTTCACAAATAACAACAAATTTATGTTGATATTCATTTTATATATATATTAATTTATATACAATATCCTTAAAAATACATTATGTTAATGAAAAATTGAGAAAATACCATCAAAATACCTGATAACAATAATTTTTCAAATCAAAACTCCCCGTTGTTACCCCCGTATTAAAAAATGCGGATTAAAAATGTGTCGTTCCCGGTCTTAAATTCAGCTGTTGCAATTTCAGGACTCCCCCGATGTCCATGTGTTATAGATGGGAATTTTGTATTTTTAAAATAAATCATTTTTTTTAAATATTTAAAATGGTGTTCATTTTAATCTGAAGGCATTTTAAAACAGTTCAATTGGTACATATATGCAACGAGCATTGGCAAGTTCATAAAATTATTCAACGAGTTCAATATTATATTAACACACATCCATATATTTTTTCGTAAGAATATAACCTGTTTTTTTTTTCTATAAGGGAAGATATGACTGACCACAATAAACACAAATTGCGTAAACGCGCACATACACCCAAACAGTACTACCGTAATTTTATGCGTACATTTATGTCAAAAATATTTATTGACTTTTTCATATAACAAATATATCAACAACATTTTTTGTAATTCAATTGACTTTTTTATATTCAAATAGCTTAAATCTTTAATAATGAAATCAAATTAAGAGGATGTCAATAAAACAATTTACTTGATTTGCAAGTAAAATATTACAAAACCTATACAGACTCCGTTTATTAATGTCGAAGGTCTAATCTATTATATTTTCTTATATTATTTTAACAATTTTATTTTTCCAGTTTTGACTTTATTTATCTTTTCAGAACCTTCTGTGTATCAAGAAAAGAAACACCTAAATAATGTTATTGTGGTTGATGAAAAGTGTATGGATAAAAGACTTTTTGACATACAAATATTTGTTTTAACCTTTCTGTTTTGTATTTAGTATCGTAAACAAGTATTCTTCAATTAAAAAAATATAACTGATTATAACTAACTGTAAAATTTACTATGTCGTTAAAGTGATTTGTACATTGTTGTATGTCATTCATTGTTTACAGAAATAAAAAGCATAAAAGAACAAATAAATATTGTAACCTAAAGACGAATTGTTAAACAGTATTTGTATTCAAGCTAAGTAACAGTTGAATGTTGGACTCCAGTACTTACAGATCGTCAGAAGTTTAAGTAAATGCTCTTCAAAAAAATTAATGCCTAACAAAATTTATGTCTTTTAAGTATCCTTTTAAAAGCCTTTTTGACAATTAAACATTTGTTAAACTAAAGCAGTTTTCGCTACTTATTTCACGTTCGATAGTTCAATGTTCCATTTTAATCTAGATTAAAACTTTACATGTGGCGGGTGTAGCGAGATAGACAGTAGGTGTTTTACCATCAAAAGAACCAAGTCTCATGTAACATATATATATATATATATATATATATATATATATATATATATATATATATATATATATATATATATATATATAACAAATACCTGCTAAATTTTAATGTGCCATATGTGCACATTTCGGAAAATCGTTCCTCATCAGTGATAGATAGATAGATAGATAAATAGATAGATAGATAGATAGATAGATAGATAGATAGATAGATAGATAGATAAATAGATAGATTCATCTTCATCGGCTGTGGTTGTTAAAAGTTGATATAATGATAAATTTGAGATTGTTATTACGAAAAGGTTTTTTAAAAACAACGCGAGCTGTTTACAAATACATTGTTGATATATATATATTACAAGCATAGTATTATCAAGGTCCAAAATTTTTCGGCTGTTTTAACATCGGCTGATAAATTGAAAATCACAGTACCTTAATTCATTCCGAAAAAAATTCAACGTACTATTGATCTTTATTCATTGATTTGTTTTTGTGCCTGGTGGTTGTAGCAAGCTAAAGAAATGTTTACCTGTCAGACGCAACGGATTACCTTGCATTTTAAAATTTTCTCGTTTTTTTTTCTTTTCAATTGTTATTTGAACATGGACCATTATGTGTGCAGCACATGGCTAACTTAATCACACTCCCGAGTGTTCGAACAAAGAGAAAAAAGTAACAATTGCGAAGGCATATTTGTTTACATGTTTCATGATTAGTACAACCATTCTCTATTTTTGTGTTATCGCGTAATTTCATTTTATTTTATATTTTAATATTATAGCATAAGTACTATCGCTTTCTTTTCTTATATAATAAAAAATGTACAATAACTTTGGATTTCATATTATAAAATATTAACTATCACTTTCCTTCATCAAGTACTAACACATGAAAAGTAACACTCTTTTTAATATCATTAATTAAGGATTGACATTTGTTCTTGAATCGGTCATTAAGGTATGAACTGTTAAAGAGTGCAATGGTGCAAATCACATAAACCGCGAAGCAAAAGCAAATGTCAATCCTTATATTTACAAACATTTCAATTCATAAAATAAAAGAAGAAGAAAAAACAACAATTTTCGTTTCATTTTATTTATCTGTCAATGCGTTTTTATTGAAATTTTCCCAAGCAAACGGGTCTTACAGTTTGGCCACGCCCACTTAAATTATCCATCATAAATATGGTTTTAAAAAGGTAAAAAATTGATTATGAATGTAAAAATAAAATTACAATTGGCGACTGAATGGAAGATAAGGAAGTCGAAATATGAACTGGGACTATTTGCAAATATGCAGATATTCCTACGCCATTCGAAACTATTTACGCTTTAACAGTTCATTGGAAAATAATGTCAGTCGGTCGTAAAAGGTTCATCTAGGCAGTTAGATTGTAAAAATATATGTATAACTGCTATAATTTTATGTTATAACATATTAACAAACACTTTCTAATATAAATTCATGTTATATTCTAACATAAGGTCAATTACCTCCTGTAACAACATGCAAATTTGACTGTGAATTTGCATTATAAAAAGGATTATCTTTAAAACGAAAAAAAAGAATCATATTTTTAATCAAATGCCATCATTATACAATATTTCTATAGCTAAAAATATCCCTAAATAGAAAACAACGCGTTTTTCGTATGGAACAAGATACAATTTAAGATAAACTTGCTTATTTGAAAATGAGTACGTTTTCTCCGTAATATGATTAATTTTAAAATATAATCTAAAACAGCAATGTTGATGTATTTACAGGTTTTTTTTAAATAAAACATTCTTCAAAGCAAAGAAAGAATCATACATAATATTAAATTGTGTCAGCATACGTTCCGAATTTCAGTTTCATTGATTTCTACACTGCGCGATTAACCCAGTCAAAAAAAAGAACTTATTCCAGAGTTTCTTTTTTTAATTTGTTTTATCCCTCACGTGTTTCAGAGAGCTCTGATTTCCTTTATAACGAGTAAATAAATCAATTTTCCAGTTGCAAAGGGGGCATTGATTATAAAATGAAGTTAACCTTTCGTGTTTTTCTATTTAAGGATGTTGGAAAACATCTTCTGGAGACGGTAATTTCAAATGTTTGTATGTATGTGTGTGCTTGTGTGTGTTATTTTCCTTAAATTAAATTTAAGGCCTAGAAAGTTAATAGATGGAAAGATAATCAAACAAATTAAAAATTAATGAATCCAAAATTCTAAAATTAGATGTTTTAAATCCATTTAAGGGATGCCCTGTGGAAACAAACCTTAGATTTAAAAAAAGAAAAATTAAGCTGGCTGAAAATTTGACACAAGGTACAATTTTTCTGATAGGAAAAAAGTACTTTCCGCTGAGTCATTGATACTCTTACTTAAGTTTTACTCCACCAGCAACGGTACACGCTCAGGGGTAGTAAATGTTTAGACTTTTCTAGCCTTTTTACAATTATCTGAACATTATGCCTTCTGCAATTGTGATCTTTTATTATCATTTCTTTAATGACAATAGCTGGCAACTGTTTATATCATAAAGCTTTAGAACCTCATTTTTCTGCTGTAGATGAAGCTTTATTTTTTAAATATAACACTGGCATTTGATGCCATTCTGGCTCAATTCTCCACAAGGAGAGATGGGCATAAGTCATTTGATGCCATCACTAATGACGTCATAATAATTAAAGTAAATGTATTTTTCCTTTCGCTTTAGCAAAAACAATCTTGGAACTAAAACCTTTCAAATGATACCATATTGTTATTAACGACTATAAAAATATAACATTAAAATCGGAGAGATATTTTGAAACAACCTAAAAACTGCTTTTTGCGACATTACAAAAAGATGAAATTGTCGTTTTTACATTTGCATCAAAAAAAAAATTAAAAGTTTTATACTCTTCACTCAAATGAAAAAAGTACATGTATATGTGTTTCTCATTCGCAAAGAAGAGTTTATAAAACTCTTACATGTGTAATGTTGTTTTACCTTTTTCGTTTCAACTTTCTTTTAATTCTGAATTCAAAATGTAAAGAATTTTAAACTGTTTTCATTCAATATATTTGACGCGCCACGACAAAAGGTACAATTCGACAAACTTTTCGAAAATGAAATTTTTACTGAAAATAATTGTTCTTTATGTAAGTAATTAAAATCTGAAATTTTATTCTTCTATGACATTTATAAGCATAAAAAATATTGCATTAAACATGTCACACCAAACCTCATCAAAATCTAAATTACGTTATAACTTCGTTTTTGACGTCAAAGCCGCGGATATGTTACGTCTTAAAACTAGGGTGGTACTATTGGTCTGGCAGATAGTTTTGTCTTTATAATCTAAATCCTGCTTCTGTAGTAATATCGTTTTGGTTGTTTTGGTGATGACGTATAAAGTTATAATAACGTTTTTTAGCTATTTGGGGCAAGACTGAGGTACTTAATCTGTATAGATTAAACTAAGAACGAGTTCGTGGTTGCCGGAGATAAGCGAATGTGAATTATAGCCTGCGTATACTAGAAGCCCGTGCAGTGCGAATTTTTGGTAAAGTGCTAGCTGACCGAGCGCCAGGCAAAGAAGCAAGATTTTAAAGCAATATGTATGAACCGGTTTGAGTTCTAACACCCCCCCCTCGTCACATGCTATCTAGACACGGACCCTCTGCCACTGAGGCGGTTGTAATGGTTGACCTATTATTTCTGTCAGACTGTGTCAGCGGATATTTGGTTGGTCAAACAAGTTGTTCATTAGGTCAATCTTCTCTTTAACATACACAACTTCTAGATCTGCACCTTTAATTCGAAAAAATGTATGCTGTATTCTCTTTATAGCTTTAAAGTCGGACGCAAAAACGATTACAGTGAAACAGTCGCACTACAAGAATCATCCTCGTAAGGACCGGTCCGACTGGCCGATGGACAAAAAACCTATGCAAAATGGACACAGTGGACGATCAAAGTTTCGGGGTTTACTCCATCCGTAATCATATGCTCCACAAATAGAAATTTTGCTAAAACAGAATGGAAAAAAAGGACGTGGGTAATATGTAGCGCGGATGTTAAGCGGATGTACATCGGAAACCTAACTGATAAAAACGGTTTGAAGTGAATTACAACTCCAGACATCATAAATATACGGCATACATGCAAAATACAAACGCTTTGAATACTTTAAATACGAGATGTATACGCTTACATCCTTTCTATAACAGTGCTATTGACTATGTATAGGCGTTCCATGTACCTTATCTTTCCTCCCTCATTCCATTTTCAGTCGTGAGATGCGGAGATACCCAGAGGATGCAGAGGTAATACAGCGGAAGTTTAACGGATGATAACAGACATAGAACATTTGTTGCTAGTATATTTCACGGATTTACACCGTACATCGCGGAAAGTTATCCGTTTTAAAAGTTTTGTGCAGCTCAAAAGTGTTTTTTCGGATAAAATCGCAACGGACGGGTGCTCTTTGGATAGAGCGCATGAAGCACATATGCAATGGGTACACAATGGATGCAATGGGTACACAATGGATGCATTGCGTTTTCCAACGAATGGCAAGATTTTTCTGCAATTTACATCCTCTTTGCATCCATAAGTGCAGTGGGACCGGGCCTTTACATTATGTCAACACTGTTACTTACACTCGACGTTTTGGCTCATTGTGCCGCATGCGCAATTCTGTCTGAAATAGATCTGAAATAAATCTTCACGTATGTGTAACCAGTCAATAAAACACCCGAAATACAAATGTAATGACTAAGTCTGAACGCAAAAGAAATTGTAAAACAAATTTATCATCCGTTAAACGTCCGCTGTATTCCCTCTGCATCCTCTGGGTATCTCAGCAAATTTCAACTTTACATGAAGTTATCTTATCTTTTTTCCCGTTTTTCTTAAAAGGTTATCGCTTAACAATTTTCTTTAAAATGATTAATTATAAAGGACAGTTTCTGTCTGGATCATACATAGGACTTTAGCATTTCAGACATTGCTCCCTTGTGCTTCTAATAATGAGGTCAGAGTATCGATGGGTTGACAGGTACCAGGATAATGTGAGTGGGGGAGTGATATTTATTTTGTATAAAAATGAAAACAAATATTTTTACTTCTTAAATAAAAAAATTAATTCAGCAATAAATATTCATTACTACCTATAGTAATTTTTCCGTCCTTAAATTAGCTTAAAGGTGGCTTAAAATTTGAGTGCCATTAAGCCATCTTCAAGCTTTGCTTAAAGATGGCTTATAGCAACTTTAAGCGACCTAAAGATGGCTTAAAAATGGCTTAAAGACATATTTTAACCATCTTTAAGCCACCTGTAAGCTAGCTCAAAGATGATATTTCGTCTTGTGAATAACAAGCTATTACTGTATGTATTAACAATAAAACCTCCTTTTAGAATCTCAATGAAAATGTTTAAATTCTGCGCATTTATCAAAATAAAAAATAAATTAGAATAATAGTAAAAAATACAATTTTCTTGCACAAACAAATTATAAATTATTAAACCGGTTGTTGACATTTATCAACAATAATATTATCTTTCCTTTAACGATGTAAAAGTATATGAGTATACTCTTTCAACCTCCATCGTGTTAATCATTGATTTTTATAGTTCATTTCTAGCACAAAAGTTAGAAAATATCAATCTGTATATACCAAGTAAGGTTTACAGTGCTATTTTAATACCATTTCAAAAAGGAATTTGAAGCTTATTTAAAGCTTGAATGGGGATATAATGCATACTTTTGCTCTCACACCAGTAACAGTCGAGGTATAATTATTTTAATTTTTATAACAACAATTTTGAATATAAAGAACATAAAAATGTAATTGAAAATGATGGAAACTTTCTAGTTTTAGATGTTACATAAACCTTGCCGCTATCTTCGGGCCTAACGAGGACTGTCCATTTTTCTTTATAAATATGCAAAAGCAGTTAGAAATAATTCGAAATACGTCAATTATAATGGGTAGGTCCTTCAATGTACCACTGGATTACACAAAATTAATATAGAATCTAATGAACAAATCCATAATATGATTTAGACTTTATATATTTTTGGAGAATTCTGTATCCAGATACTTGGAGGGGACCACATAAAATCAGTCAGATTTCATCTCATCTTCCTATGTTTGTCATAGACTCAAATATTGGTACCAGCTTTAGGTCAGATTATTCTCCAGTCAAAATTGAATTAAAATTATACAAGTGAGAGGGGAAGGGTTTTTTAAAATTTAACAATAGCTTGATACATGATGAAGAATATATCAATACAATAAAAACGTGTATTAAGGCAACACTCAATCAATATACTATTCAGGAAAACGATAGAGAGGCACATTACTCAATTGGTGATCATTTGCTAGGGGATGATTAGAGGCAAAACTTTTTTCTTATTCTTCATATACAAAAGGACAGGGATAAAAAGAAAACAATTAGTAAATGATCCAACTCGTTTTCATTCACAAAATAATTATGATATATTAAAAAAAATATAGAAAAAATTGAATCCGAACTCAAAATTAGGAGAGAAAAAAAGGGTAATTATGAGAGCAAAGGCAAAATGGAGTGTTGAAGGCGAAAAAAGTACAAAATATTTTTGTAACTTAGAAAAAAAAAATTACTGAAAACATTATTCCGAAAATAATGCTTGATAATGGTGCAGAAATAAGTAACAAAAATGACTTTTTGATTAAACAGAAAGACTATTATGAAAACCTCTATAAAACAAAAACAACACGATATCTACTGCACAAGAACAGACATTTTTTGTTTAGAAAAAAACCTTTTCTTAAATGTTTTAAATAAATAAACACGGAACTCCCTTGAAGGAAAGCTTGAGTGTAACGAATGTCTTAAAACACTTATAAACATAAAGTATGGTAAATCTCCGGGTCTTATCTTTAATCCATATTATCTATAATCCACAAACAAGGTATTATCACTTGTCTACCCAAGAAAGGAAAATCAAAATTTTACTTTAAAAGCTGGCGACCTATTACCCTATTGATTGACTATAAAATAGCATTTGCTTCAATTGCAAAAAAAATATAAACAGTTTTAAATGACTTGATAAGTGAAACTCAAACTGGCTTTTTAAAGAATAGATATATATGGAGAATGTTCCCGTATAAACTAGGGACATAATTAAAAAACACTGAAAATTAAAACATACCAGGGACCTTGCTAATTTTAGATTTTGAAATGTATTTGACCATTTGACAATGGTTTTTTATTTTTAAAAAAATACGGTTTTTTTGGTTTTGGAAGCTCCATAATATCCTGGTTTGAAACCTTTTATAATGGAGCAGTTAATTTTGTTCAAAACAATGGTTACATTTCAGGCTATTTCTTTGTTGAACGTGGTTTGCAGTAAGGGGTCCTTTATCTCCCTGCCTTTTATACCATGTTGAGTGCTGCTGTTAAAAACTGTCCCAATATAAAAGTAATAAATTTGAATGGATAAGAGTACTTAATTAGTCAATATGCTGATGACACATCGCTCACATTAGCTGATGATGGATCTTTTAAACAGTTACTTTTATTTAGAAAATTACACTGAAAAATTAATTCTTTTAAAAATCTTTTGATTGATTGGTCTTTTAGAAATCTATCACTATTTTGGCAAAATAATTGTAGAAATCCTAGCTTTGTCAATACTTACAAAGATATAAACAGTCCTACCTGAGCCAACAGAATATCTAGTGAAAGACGTTGAAACATCAGCTTTTAGATTTATTTGGAATGGAAAGGGAGTTAAAAAAAGATGTCACGATTAGCGATTATAGCTTTACTGGGCTGAAGGGTAACTCATGTTAGATCATTTACTCACGTATTAAAATATCATGGTTACAGAAACTTATCGACCTACTTATAGAGTCGCCTCTTACTGGATGATCTGAATGATGTAGGTGGTGACAAGTTTTTAATTTTAAATGAGCAAAGTTATAATATCTGCATAAATAGATTCAATTTGATCTGGCAACTTGTATTTACAAGTTGGGAATCCATACAAAAACAAGGAATCGCTTGTGAAATAGTTTCTCAATCCCTGTGAATTAATCCACACGTTAACATTGATAACAAACTTCTTTTTTCTACGGCTTGGTGTAAAAAGGGTATATTCTTCATAAAAGACTTAATAAATGCAAATGTTTTTTTCTTAACTATTGCCGACATGATGAAAAAATATGAACTAAAAGTAAATTTTCTTGAATACTATATCTTAATCAAAGCAATTCCTCAGCAATGGAAAATTATTATAAAAAATATATTTCCAATACCTGAGGTACATCATCCACTAATTCAATCATCTTAATAAAAAAATATAACAAACTCTAGGTCACAAGAAAGATGGAGGGTTAAACGTAATAAACGGTTTACAGATGTACATTGGAAATATATATAAACTTTACCTTTTAGAATAAGAGAAAATACAAAACTTAGGTGGTTTCAATTCAAACTCGACCACGGTTTTTACTTTCAAACATCAAACTTATGCAGTGTAAGCTATACGAAACTGAACTATGTAGATTCTGTTCAGAAACAAAGGAAACAATTCTTCATCTATTTATTGAAGGTTTATATGTAAAGCCAATATAGTATCAACTTTTAGTAGACATTCGATTAAAAACAAATATGACGGTCAATAATAAAACTGAAAATCTTCTATTTGGCATAAACACCAATGACCTTAACTTAAATGATGGGAACTTATTTTTACTTATGCAGTGTAAGCTATACGAAACTGAACTATGTAGATTCTGTTCAGAAACAAAGGAAACAATTCTTCATCTATTTATTGAAGGTTTATATGTAAAGCCAATATAGTATCAACTTTTAGTAGACATTCGATTAAAAACAAATATGACGGTCGATAATAAAACTGAAAATCTTCTATTTGGCATAAACACCAATGACCTTAACTTAAATGATGGGAACTTATTTTTACTTAAAGCAATATTAAAATCATACATGCAGAATGAAAATTATGCAACCTTTTTACCAATCTAGAAACTAAAAGATTTTATCAGAAAAAAGAACTTTTTATCGTATATGTATACCCAAGCAAAAGCACACTTTATAAAATTCCGGTAGTATATAGAGCAGGTAGGTTTTGGATCTCATGGCTCTAATTTTTTTCAAAAAGTTGTATAAGGACCTAACTAACATAGACAGTTGTATAGTAAGTCATTGGTTTAATACTGATTGAAATATTATATATTTCCCTAAAATGTATTAATTTGAATTTGAATATTGACGATTTTATTGACTAGCATTATATAGAACATAACCAGCATGGGTGATAATGAGAATGTTTATGACGGTAAAAGCTTTCCTGAATCTTTCAAATTAATGCATAAAAAGCTGAATTGCAATGTGGCCTCAACGAAAGCAGAAATTTCCGAGATTACACAAAGAGTAAAAGGCCTGGAAACTTACAGAGAGTTCACGGAGGAATCTCTGAGGAATATACAGGAGAAAACGTTACCTGACATTGATGAGAAAATTGAGCGCCTCAAACTAGAAAACAGGGATAGGAAATGGAATCAAGTAGTCAGGGGGGTTCCAGAAATATTATAGGAAAATTCGTGACTGATAACGCTAAACGGTACTTTTTGAAAAATACCCTCGAAATCCAAGATAAAATCACTGACAACATGATTTTTCAAGCAGTCCATAGTTTGCCTAGTGGTGATGAATCCAAGAGAAACATCATTGTAAGATTCTGTAACCTAATGGGTAGGGATGACGTTTTATATAAAGCAATGAAGTTACCCCCGGGGTCTGGCTTCAGCGTCACTCCAGACCTCGCACCGGAGACTAGCAAATTAAGGTCTCAGTCACTGATGAGGAATAAATTTCCGAAATGTGCACATCTCGCACTTAAATTTAACTGGTATTTGTATTATATATTTACTAAGTGAAAGAGCTCAGCTATCATTAGAGGAAAACAAAAAAGTGACAATTTTTACAATTATAATATATTCGTATTCATATGAAAGTATTTGCATTATAAAAATGTATACATGATATTTTCATGATATTTTATTTGAATTAAAACTTTAAAAGACAAAAAAAAAAAAAAACAAAACATAATACTCATTAAAACATTGACAATATTCTACTACATTACTTCTTAATTTGGGTTTAAAAATTGCTAAGAAGTTTATTGAATATCTTGTTTACGCTCAAATGTCCACTTATTGGCAGTACCGTTAGCCAGAACCATCTCAAAAGCATCTTCACTGCCATTAAATAACTTGCCTTTCAGCTTAAATGACTTATCTTAATCAATGCAGTCATTTCATCAAGTTATGATAAATGACCTGTGGAATTCTGCTCAAACACACTGCTTAATATTTTATCATTTAAGACAATATCATCATCATCCTTGCTTTGCTTTCTCGTTCATAGCCTGAGTAACAGCACAGACAGGGAACACGACAAAAATATTTCTTCTCCAATGCAGGCTTTTCAGAAATCAAGGGATTTGTCACCACTTATCACCAGCTAAATCGTCGCCAAAAAAACAAGTAAATTGCATTCAATGGAAGAGAAGGACACACACCTTCGACTTTATGTCCGGTAACTAAATCCGATTGGTTTGTTTATCATGCTCAACAGAAACATCTATCAACAATTGTATCATATATACCAAGTTTCAATTAAAGTACGGTTTCTATACAATTTAGATTAGTAGAAAATCATTTCTTCTAGAAGTATTCAATGACAAGAGGAATTGGAAAACCTCAGAACATGTCACATGTCACAGTCTATATTAAAAACTATGATATTTCGCTCATCTTGCGGCTTTAAGCAAAATAATTTAACAGTAGTCAAGGTAAATATTTTACACAATGCCTTATATACAGCAATGTACAATCTTTTTCTTGTTTCAGACAATAACGTATGTACAATAGCTTGCTATTTTTGTTAGAACTCATGTACAAACATTTTTCTATTATATATATATATATATATATATATAATACAAATACCAGTTAAATTTTGATGTCCCAGATGTGCACATTGAGGAAATTCATTCCTCATCAGTGACACTAAGACCGAAAAGTTTGATACATAAAAAATATAAGCCAAACAGTTGAAAATAATGAATCTAAAGTTTCAATATTATATAAATCCAAGGAATGTTTTGCATGAGAGAACAAACCCTAGTTTTAAATTAATTCCAAATTTTAGACGACTGAAAATTTTGCTAAATGGTACATTTTCTGAAAGCACAAAATACTGCCTACTGAGTTATGGATACCCTCGGGGAGTTACACTCCACTAGCAGCGGTACCCGCTCAGGGGTAGTAAATATATAATACAAATACCAGTTAAATTTTGATGTGCCAGAAGTGCGCATTTCGGAAATCCATTCCTCATCAGTGACACGAAGACCGAAAAGTTTGGTACAGGTAATAACATTTATACAATGCTTTTTATATTTGTATATTGTACATTGTTTTTATATCCTAACGAAAGTGTATTTATTTTAAAATCCCTTTGTTAACAACATATAAATACTGCTGTATATTTACATACTAAAAGAATGGTAAGTTTGCCGTTTAACCATATTATATTTAACTATCTTCATCATTTTGTATTTTTGTAGAAGACAAGTGTATGACTAATGAAAATATAAATTGATTTTTTCGAATAACTTTTTTAATTTGTTTTTTTTTCAAACTCATATTGTATAGCATATTATATATATGCGTAAATTATTCGATTTGTTACTTAGCAAAGATTTTACAGTAGGCGTAGTCAAGTCATTTTTTGTTATATCTTTTAGATTGTGGGTATACAGCCTCAACAGATAATAACATTTAGTGTGTGTATGCGTGTGTGTGTCTGTGACAATTAAGTTAATTTCGAAAATTTCTTAAACAAATTTATTTCGAAATTATACAACAAATTTTATGATAATACAATATCTCAAATGAATTGATACTTTTTTATCTTATTTTTATTAGTAAATACGGGCAAAATGGATCTTTTCTATTTACTAGCGATTATGGTTCATGAATAAGATTGATTTTTCTATTTTCCTTGTAAGCTTGATTCTGATACATATAATTTTTGAAATTTGGATTATTTAACTTTCAAATGTTTTGATCATTTTTTTTTACTTTTTCGGCCCTAGAGTCCCTGATGAGTAATGAATTTTGGAAAAGTGCATATCTTCCCCGTCAAAATTAAACAGGTGTTTTTGTTGCATATATCCTATTTAAGTCGTGGTTTCTGGTAGTTATAATACTTTCGAAACCTTTGAAAGTATAAACGGATTTACACAATCATATTTACCAGGAATTAGGGATAACCTAATGTTAAGTGTGTGTGTGTCATATCTATATATGTAGATCGATTTTACAATTAATATTATTTGAGAATATGTAACAAGAAGAACCGTACACAACTCTGAAACATGTTTTACAAAGAATAAATCAAGGTAGGTTTTGATAAACTTGTTTTTAGGTATTGTATATTTAAATTTTCTACACACACACACACACACACACACACACACACACACACACACATATATATATATATATATATATATATATATATATATATATATATATATATATATATATACAGAGAGAGACAGAGTCACAGAGTCAGTTCTGTGATGGTAAAGAAAACCCGAGTGCACGGAGAAAACCAACGAATTTTGTTAAGAGGGCTAATTTGAACCGAGGCAATAAGAGGCACTGTGATTCTTAAGTGTGCTATGGACCATTCAGCTACCAAATGGAATGTGATATGGTAGAGACACTGATTTCTGCACAGCAAAAGATCTAGCTTTTGTGATTTTTCCATCAAACTCATTTGCCAAAATATGAAACAAAAGAGAATTCCTTGATCCTTTTCTGTCTTTACAGAAGCTCATGTAATTGTCCATCTACCTCAGTAGATATTAGTGCCCATCTCTACCTAGGTTGTTCATAGTGACCATTACAGATCATGGTACCCATCACTATTAGATATATGTACATGTTTTATTGATTAAAAATTATTAAAAACCATTAGCCCAAAAATCTTCTATGATTTATACATCACAAATATATTGGGTCGATAGAAATTACCACTATAATTCTATTTCGACATATGAAATGGACGGTTAAAACGAACAAAATTTTTATTATTAATTTTTTTTTATTTAATTTTTTTTTTTTTATTTAAAACATTTAAATTTTAAGCGAATATGTACGAGAAGTTGAATGAGTTCGAGACACTTTTGTTTTCCAAATATAACAAGTTTATGCATAATTGCTGTTTCATATTATAACGAAACAAATCAGCAAATAATGGTACACATTGTGTCCAATTGAATACCGCTTGTTTGTTGCAAATTAATATTAAATTACAATAATAATCTTCTATATAGAAACATTTTGTTTGCAGTTTGTACAGTGTTTTTTTTTAAATTAACCAGAAAAAAGTTAAGCACTAAATGTTTTTATCGTGGCCTACCACTTTTACAAAAGAATAAGGAACGAATGCGTTTAAGACGCTAATTCCTTCTGGAATAGGGTACGGTAGTGTGAAATGTAGAAAAATGATATACATGTAATATACGATAAAGGAGTGTATTAAAAACAATGTGTTCAAGTGACTCTTTTGATTTTTTTTTTTTTTTTTTTTTTTTTTTTTTTGTTTCATTTTTTTAAATCTTTCGTCTTGGTACTTATTTTTAAATTAAACACAAGTATTTCCTTTATTTCTTAAATATAACATAAATTCCTGACTTGGCACTAAGTCTCATTAAACATTTTGGCTGATAGATAGGACTGTTTTAAACTAAAACCCAGGAGTTTAAAAGCTATTACTAACAGTAAATCTATTTTTTCCAAAATCTGCTCTATGTACAGAAGATTTCAGAGAAGATTTTTTAATTTAAAAATATAATTCCAAAAATATATGAATCCAAATCCTTTGTATGAGGTAACAACAAGTATTTTGTTAGCGTTATTAACAATGAAATGTCAAATCTCTTCAACTAAATCCATCGTTCGTTCTTGAATATTCTGATTTAGTATTTCGTTTCTCTCTCTCACTGAAACTAAACTAAGTTTTAATTACTTACCAACTTTAGATGTCCGGGATAAAAAGCGACAGAGATAAAATGAAGAAAAAACTTTCCAAATTTTCTCTAGATCTTTCACTTCCTTAAGCACCGTAAAATGGCTTTTTTCCACACCAACAGTAAAACTAAAAATGTTTTATTAAATCTAACAAAGTGGTAGTCAATATCAACAATATTAAGTGGCCAAATGAAACTTGAAACTGTCTATTGTCTCTTACGTAACCAATAATCGGGGAACACAATAGGTTCATAGAATATTTTGTTTAATAACAATGTTAAATTTTGCATTTTCGTCAACATCTATTCGAAGTATTTAACACAACTTTTAGTCAAAATGTAAAATATCAATATGTGAATAAAATTATATATGTAAATATATCACCAGCGACATTTAAACGGTTTCAATATCGATGATCCCCTAGATCATTTCTTCCTCTCATAGTCATAACATTCTACCTGATTCAATTTTCGGTTTTTGTCGCATACGAATTCCAAAAGAGAGTTTTGAGTCTCCTTGGAAACGGCAAAACAAACCGCTATATTGTATTATTTATAGAATTACGTTTTGTATGTATTTATTATTTGTATTGCCTTATCATGTTATTACATAATCAATTATTCTTAGAACTTTTGGCTATACAAAATTAGTCCTGATGCGGTGCCATTGATCTGATTGATTAAGTTTTTCAGTTAAGGTGCAGTTCGCGTATATCAGACTGTGTTCATATCTTGATAATAAAAACATTCTGTCCTAACATGTGATGCCTCTTGCAAGCTTACTAGATATGTGAACATGTTTCCATGATCTAAAGATATAAAAGTTATTATCGAAAAAATCTTGCATAATACATATATCAGTAATATATTGAGTCGATAGCAATGAGCACTATAATTCTATTTCGACATATGGAAAGGACATTTAAAATGAACACAAATTTAAATATTTATTATTATAAAATATTTATCTTTCTCGAACAGGAAGCAATTTAAGTAATAGATGTTTATATCCAGGCTTAACGCTTCTACATAAAATACAAAAAAATATTCTAAAGATCCTATTTCAATTAAGAATGATGTATCATAGTGTAAAATGTAGAAAAATAATAACTTTTTAAATATTTTTTCAAGAAAATGACGTATTAGAAACAATATGGTTAAGTGAGTTTTTTTTAAATCAACATCGACCTAAGCACGAACAAAAACCATTAATAAATGACTTGTTATGTTCCCGATTTGGATGTCAGGATCAAAGGTCATGGTCACATCATTGAATCTTAACAGTTCTGGAAGATTTGCTCACTAAATCTGTACCTGTTTCTCTTTTGTTTTGATTCTTATTTTTAAATAAATGCAAATATGAATAATATTTTTCATTTCTCAATGTAAAATAAATTCCTGTTTTGGCACTAAGTCTTATTACACATTTTGGCCAATAGATAAGACTGCTTTACGTTAAATATCACGAATTTGAAAGCTTTTACAAACATTTATTCTATTTTAAAGCATTTTGAAACCTTTTTTTCTAAAACTGCCATTTGGTCTTAAAGAACAGATGATGTAAGCTTAAGCTAATCTACTGGCTTATAAATTGTCAGTATAATAACTAGGTAACGTGATGTCAAACCCTGACAAGCTTTGTTGATGAGCAATAGACATGTTCAAGAAATAAACACAATTACAACAAATTTGTACCAAAAAAATAGAAAACATAAAAATTAGAAACACAACACGATATATATACAAAGTTATTGTACCTGTAGGTTAACTAACGGTTATTCAAATACAAAGCAAACAAAACCCAATAACAGTGTATGGACACATATTTGAAGGATATGACTTTCATTAACACCACCAGAGTGCTATAATTAAACGAACAGACTGTTCATGTTCCTAATTTGGGTGTAGCTAGCTAGACAGGAAGTTCTTACCCTTCCGGAGCACCCGGCCTCACTGCCTTGATGCAATTTCACGTGTATAACATATTTTGCCAGTTTGCAAAGTTTTTACTTTGTTTTTTGGATTGATTGTGATATGGACAAGGACTGGTATGTTTGTTTTATTGCCATCTGAAAAATAACGCAGTGCCTTTACTTTGTAAATGAATGTCACTTATATCAACTAATGACCTTCAATACAAAAAAAGGATATTTGAGGGTTTGTTGATTCATTGTTTGTTTGTAATTTTGTGTAACATTGTGACAGCTGTTCACAAAAAGCAGGTTTTTTTCTTAAAAAAATTGATTTTCCATATGTGCACATTTCGGAAAATGTTTTCTTATCAGTGGAATTATGGGCAAAAAAGGTTGATAGATAAAATATATAAGCAAAACAGTTGAGAATTAATAAATTAACAATTTAAAAAGTATATGTAGCAAAATCCTTTGTATGAAAATACAATGAGTGTTTTTGTTAAACATTTAAAGTTATTAACAATGAAATGTCACAAGTCTTCAACTAAATCCATCATTTGTTCTTGAATATTCTTATTTAGCATTTTGTTTTACTCTCTCTCTCTCTCTCTCTCTCTTTCTCTCTCTCTCTCTCTCTCTCTCTCTCTCTCTCTCTCTCTCTCTCTCTCTCTCTCTCTCTCTCTCGTTAAGTTCAAGTGAAACTAAACAAATAAACATTATTTGGTATAATATAATTACTTACTAACTTTTGACGTTCGGAAGGTGATTGTTTTTCGAAGATAAATCATCAAAGGAAATAAGAAACGACACTACTTCCCATCTTTTCTCTAGATTTATCACTTTTTAAGGTACCGCTATATTTCTTGTTACCACAACAACGGTAACACTAAAACTAACAAATCGGTAGTCAATATGAACAATATTAAGCGGCCAACTGAAATTTTAAGCTGTCGATTGTCACTTAAGTAACCAATAATTTGGGCACACAATACGGTCATAAAATATTTTGTTCGCTAAAAAGTGTTAAATTTTGCAATTTTGTGAACATTTATTTGAAGTGTTTCTCAAAACTTTTGAGTCAAAATGGTAGAATATATATATGTAAATAAAAAATATATGTATACATTTATCATCAGCAACATTTAAACGGTTTCAATATCGATGATCCCCAGATCATTCCTTCTTGTCATAGTTATTACATTCTGACTGATTGAATTCCCGGATCCAGAGACGGAAGTATTTCATTTAGCCTCCTTTGATACGGAAAAACAAACCGCTATATTGTATGATTCATAGAATCAGGTTTTGTATGTATTGATCATTTGCATTGCCTTAACATGTTTTTAGAAAATCAATTATACCTACTAATATTATTTCTATAAAAGTTTTTGTTATTATTAAATAAGTCATTTCATAGCGCCATTAATCTAACCAAGTTTTTCAAGTAAGGTGCTGTTCGTGTATATCAATCCATGTGCATGTCTTGATAATAAAAACATTTTGTAGCTAACATGTGATACTTCTGGCAAGCGTACAAGATCTAGACATGTGTACATGTTTCTGTGATCAAAAGTAATAAAAACCATTAGCGAAAAAACAAATCTTCCATGATACATGCATCACTTATGTATTGCGTCGGTAGCAATAAGCATATAATTCTGTTTCTACATATGAAAATATGAAAAGGACATTTAAAACGAACACAAATTTAATTATGTTTTTTAATATTTAAAAACAAATATTTATTTTTCTGATTTATTTATTTTGTTTTATTCAATCATTTGAATCTACAAAAAAAAACAGTAACCAAGTTAAACAATAACAGTTTATATCAAGGTTTACCGCTTCTACAAAAGAGTAAAACAAGAATGATTTTGAAGACGCCAATTCGATTTAGAATAATCTATAGTAGTATAAAATGCAAAAATATGATTACTTTCATTACTTTTAAGAAAATAGTGTATTAGAAACGTTAAGTTTAAGTGACTCCTTAGAATTTTTTTAAAACGAACAAATACCATAAAGGTCATGTTTCAGATTAAGTTGTAAAGATTAAAAGTCAAAGTAAATCGGAACCGTTCTGAAAGATTTGCTTCCTAAAATTGTTTTTTATTATCTTTTGTTTTGATAAGTGGTTTTAATTAAATATAATTTTTTGTATATAATTTTTATTTTTAAATTTAGAATAAATTCCTGATCTATTGTCTCATTACACATTTAAGCTAATAGACATAAATGCTTGAAGCTAAATCTCAGCAGTTTAGAAGCTATTAGTAACATTAACTGCTTGAAGCTAAATCTCAGCAGTTTAGAAGCTATTAGTAACATTAACTGCTTGAAGCTAAATCTCAGTAGTTTAGAAGCTATTAGTAACATTTAATCTATTTTTAAGCATTTTAAAACTATTCTTTGATATTTTTTATGTTATTACTTTTTTGTAATTTAGACTTGAAGAACAAATGATGTCAGCGTAAGCAAGTCTGATGACATATGTATTGTCAGTATGATAACTAGTTAATGGGATGTCAAACTCTGAAATGCTTTGTTGATGAGCTATAGACATATATAAGAAATAAACACAATTACAACAAGTTTGAAGGGAAAAAAATCGGAATCATTTTAAGAATTAGAACAACAACAATGTATTTATATACAAAGTCATTGTACCTGTACGTTAATTTCAGTTTTTAAGTACTAAATCAACAATATTTAATGCCTGTGAAGCACCACAGCGTTATAATAAAACAAAAAACATGGCTTTACTTGGTGATTAAATTTCACTAAATTACCACATATACGGTAAAACTAAATATACTTTGTTAAAAGCAAACAAAGTGGTAGTCAATATGATCAATAGTAAGCAGCCATTTGAAACTTTAAACTGTTTATAGTCTTTTACGTGACCAATCATTGCGGAACAATATACGGTCATAAATATTAAGTTTAATAACAATTTCAAATTTTGTCTTTTTGTGAACATTTATTTGAACTATTAAACAAACACTTTTGAGTCAACATTGTAATATATATTTAAACGGTTTCAATATCGATGATTCCCAGATAATTCCTTTTTTGTCATAGTTATTGCATTCTGACTGATTCAATTCTCGATTCCAGACACGTAAGCATTTCATAACAGAGAGTTTTAGATAGCAATTTTTTCTTTGAAACGGCAAAACAAACCGCTATATTGTACGATTCACAGAATCAGGTTTTATATGTATTGATCTTTTGTGAAGATTTATTTAAATTAAACTATATATATATATATATATATATATATATATATATATATATATATATATATATATATATATATATATATATATATAAAGAGAGAGAGAGAGAGAGAGAGAGAGAGAGAGAGAGAGAGAGAGAGAGAGAGAGAGAGAGAGAGGGATGCATACCTAATGCAGTCCGTCGATAGCAATGAACACTACCAGTTGAACACGTTTAGACATAATAAGCGTTTTAACTCAAATATTTTAAATTTCCATTGATTTACTGTAAACGTACTTATTTTACCGTTTACGCATTTACGTGAACTACCATCAAGGAAGTGAGGCTGGGTGCTCCGAAAGGTTAAGCTTCTGTTTAGCTAGCTACATCCGTCACGTGCAAGTCAACATTAAGAATGAAAGGAACAAGGAACTATGTTAAGTCAAATATATCCTGTATAAATTCGGATACAGTGACTACATACCTATCAACAATATTGTGATGAAAGCGATAAAACTTTTTAAGGGCCCTGATTAGCTTAGGCTTGTAATATCCTTGTGTACCAATTTAATTGTAAGTAAATTGTTTCGTTGCAGAAAGTCCCCATTGTGGGAACAAGCTCTACCATAACGTATTAACTGTGAAACATATACACCATACGCAGGAGAAGCAGGGATATTACGGCAAAGAAACGGGAATTTGACGACAGAAACATTAAAGTCATCATGTTTATTGTATAGCTTCATATGTAACCTTTGGTGGGTGTCATAATTGAGGTAAAAGTCCAAATGTGACACAGAAAATGGAGAATTCGTCGTGTCTTTTATTTCAAACGTGGATAGACGGCATTCACATATTCTCCAAATTTGGGATTATTTAGAGATAGAACGCCATCTTTATATCTGTATGTGTAGTTGAATGATGTAGCGTCATTTTTTTCTCAAGAATTGACAAGGTTCTGTAAAATTTATGATTCATATGAATAAAGAAACAAATCAGCAAGCAAAGGTGCACAGTTTATGCCCATTGGTATACCGATTGTTGGTTGAAAAATTATATTGCGAAACACAACAATTATGTTGTCTATCAAAAACTCTAACATTTTGTTGATGGTATCTTCAGTATATTTTTATTTGCAGCCTGTATGGTGTTTTACAAAATAACCAGAATCTCTGTTGAGCACTAGATATTTATATCTTGGTTTACCGTTTTTGTAAAAAAAAATGACAAGTGAATGATTTGTTTTAGACGTTCTTTCAATTTAGAATGAGGGATAGTGGTAAAAATTCGCGCGACTCTGATAGTAGAGCTCATGATAAGAATCCAACTGCAGCAGCGTCTTCAGACGGTTTTGACATATATTTGACAGTCTAGATTATCTAGAATAAGAGGAGGACGTCCATAATGATACTTCCGAAGAATGTAATAAACTTTCGAATGAAGCTAAAGAGTTTTATGACAGTAATGACAAAGCAAGTGACGAAATAAATAGTACTTTGACCAAGACCATAAACGTCTCATTCCGTCAAGTGTGCAAGTGTATAAAATTAAGGAGGCAAGAGATAAATATAACAAATCAAAAAACTGCCTTACCCTGCCCACCCAAATGTAAATTCTGAGATATGGGCTGAAGGTACCTCACGTATGAGGTCAAATGACATAAAGTTGTAGAAAATTCAGAATAGGTTGGTAAAAGGAATTGTAGCATTTACTCAGCTAACAAACACGTTAAATGTGTCAAAAAATGTAGAAATTATCGGAATGAGGACAGATTCTCTCAGATTTTTAGGTCCTGCATCATCTGATCTCAATAATTACAAAAAAGATGGGTTTCGTTGGTCTTTAGCTTAACCGTACCGAAAACTCTGCAACCCAGAGAGGAAAATAGCTGGTCATCTTTTTGGGGAAGACCTGTCTAAAACAATAAAAACGAAATCAACCAGGCGTGGCGATGCGTATAAGGAGGAAAAATATGCCGAAGACATGACTCCCAAAATTACCATTCATCAAATAGTCAAATGAAGAAATGGAATAATTATTTAAAATCCACAGAACAAATTCGACCCCAAGAAAATGCTTTTAGTCCCAAGTCCAAGTGTAGCAGAATAGCAACTAAGGTGAGTCCTGAAATTAAATAATCTAATCAAGATTCAGTAATTCATTCAAACTACACATTATTTGTTCAACTGGCGACCATAAACAACTGACATGTGGACATTAAAAACTATATCCGGTGTAAAGACCGAGTTTTATGACCGCCTATACAAGTGCAGGGTTCCCAATCAAATACACTTTAATTTTGAGGAAATGGGTAAAAAAGACTGTGAAATATCAGTTTGTTTAAAAAACATCATTGAACAACATAAAAATTATCGTTAAAATGTTCTGTCAAATTCTTTTATCAGGAGAAAAAGACGGCAGCATCCGGGCCATACTAAATTTGAAAACCTTTAATAAATAACATCAACATATATTTTGACTCCTACCAAGATAATTACTTTCCTCTGTTTAAATATGAATTCAGAGAATATGACAGTTAGTGTTACGCTTGATAAGGGGGACAAAATTGTACGAGTGTGTGGAAAACTTTGTCAACCGGCAGTTCCCCATGCAGCGTTGTTTTATAAACAACTTGGAATTTCGAAAAATAATGAACTTCAAAGATCAAAAGGAAATAATGACGCGGTTATGAAAATTTCATCAAACTGTCTAGGGGATATTCATTGAAGGAAATACAATATCAGACAAAGCGCAAAGTCATAAACATTGACTCCGCCTTAATGCTTACTCTTACATCGGACGCAAGCAGTGTAGAATTGGGAGGGACTTTTGGCCACAGGTGGTTTCTGGGATTCTTCGGAAAGTAACTATTTTATCAATTATCTAGAAAATTTGGCAGCTCATTTGACGGTTAGATCATTCTATGGGACATAAAAGACACTTGTGTTAAGTTTCTTATTGATAACACAACAGCTGATACTTGCATAAACGAACAGGAAGGTACTAAATATACATGTAACAAAATAACAAGGCAGTTATGGTTTTTGGCAAAAAAAAAAAAAAAATAGTGTCTGTAGTTCATTTGCCTGGTTCTGAAAATAAAAGGACAGACAGGGAATCAAGACAAAGCGAAAGTGATACTGAATGGATGCTTTGTAAAGGATGTTTAAAAAAGTTAACAAACCATTTTTAAGCGGTTAGCGTATACGCTAAACGCTTATAGACATCGTGTCTATTAGGAAGTGATAGGTCAAAGCGACTCCTAACGGTAACCTTAGACCTTTGACCGAAGATTCTAGATGCTGTTTGGAGAGATCTACTGTGCCACGCCTACTCATAGCAACACTTCTTCATGTCAGTGATATACAACATGGCGGATGTTTTCTTTTCATTCACAGAAGAACAATTTGTTCTGTTTCAGAATGCAGATAGATAATCGATGTTACGCTATTTCAAACAATCTTCCGTGGGGGAAAGATCGTCTATCTTTACGGCTGCAAGTAGAGTGTTTTTATGAAACAAATAAAAAGATTTCAAGGATGTTACTCGTCACCGACCGTGTTTTCGGAGCATGATTTATGAAGGTGTATCAAGCACTGACCGTCAGTAATAGGTCCAGCTGTTTCATATGCGGAAATCATTTCATTGTTCAGGGAACCTGGATTATTATATTGGAAGAATAAGGTGCGTTGTTGCTATACAACATATATAATATAATAATACGGTATCAGGTCAAATCGCCCTCGTCTTTCCAAAAATTCGCCCACATGTCAAAATCGCCCCGTTCTAAAACGCCCCAAATTTTTGCAATATCTCCCATTGTCAAAATCGCGTCCTGAAAATTCACCCCCAAACTGTTGAAAGATTGCTCCCATTTCAGAATGACACAGATATATAGCACAAGTACCATGCAGTTAAATTTTGATGTGCCAGATGTGCACATTTCAGAAATACATTCCTCATTAGTGACACTAAGATCAAAGTTTTATAGATAAAAAACATAGCCAAACAATTGAAAATTAATGAATCTAAAGTTCCAAAATTATATAAATCCAAATCCAGCTGAAGAATGCTTTGCATGTGGTAACAAACCTCAAAATTTAAATGGCTAAAAAAGGTACATTTTCTGACAGTACAAAGTACTGCCTACTGATTTTTTGAGATTTCAAAAGTATACCTTATAATGAGTGTTACAGTGTAAATAATTTTTTTTTTGTATTGACCAAAAATTGTATTTTTTTCATCATGTTTAAATTGTGCCCATTCCATATTTTATGTTTTGCCATAAGTTTTTATAAAGGTGTTAAGATCAAGTCCATATTTTAGGTGTCGCCTAATTAACAGGTGTTTCTAAAAGTACAAAAAAAACAAATTGAGAGGTCACTATATGTGCTGTTATTTTGTCAATAAACTGGGGTAACTTTGTAAATATTCATGGGATGTGTGATTGTGTATGGAGTTTGTGGAGTATGTGATTTTCATGATGTTATGTTTTGTTGTGTCTATATAAGGGGGTGGATTTTCAAATAAAATTTAGTGGAGACTTGGTCATGAACGATGGTGTTCGATATGAGAAAAATGAATGCATGTATAAATACAATTTTTGGTCAAAACACTTGGTTGGATAATAATAATAATAAATTTAATATGGAAGCGATTATGGAGGAATTTATAAATAATATTTAAATATGAATAAAGTGGAGGAAAAGATTATACTTCGTTGTTAATAATTTAATTCCTGGGACCAAGGCCTACGACAAATCTGTAACAATATGGGGGCTCGTCGTCGCTTGTCGTCTGTCATCGTCTACATGTAAATCGTCATCATTGTATTCATTGTGAAGTGATTTATCATCCTGTGTTATAGTATTATGTGAACATCAGAATTTAGAAGTTTCATAACGACATAGTTATTCCGAAAAAAATTTCAAATGCTATAGCTTTAATGTGTTTTACAATTGACATTTGTTTGTTTTCATCAATATAAACTGTGAATATACTTAATTTTGAACTGTAAATATGCAGTTTTTATGTAGAATTTCAGAATTTTGAAGTTATTTTTGTAAACAAAGAACAATATTATTATGGTTATATATTAATATTTGTACAAAGGCTTTGAGTTTACGGTGCAGTTACCATGCATATTTAATGACATTACAATATGGGGGCTCGTCGTCGCTTGTCGTCTGTCATCGTCTACATGTAAATCGTCATCATTGTATTCATTGTGAAGTGATTTATCATCCTGTGTTATAGTATTATGTGAACATCAGAATTTAGAAGTTTCATAACGACATAGTTATTCCGAAAAAAATTTCAAATGCTATAGCTTTAATGTGTTTTACAATTGACATTTGTTTGTTTTCATCAATATAAACTGTGAATATACTTAATTTTGAACTGTAAATATGCAGTTTTTATGTAGAATTTCAGAATTTTGAAGTTATTTTTGTAAACAAAGAACAATATTATTATGGTTATATATTAATATTTGTACAAAGGCTTTGAGTTTACGGTGCAGTTACCATGCATATTTAATGACATTACGAGTTGCAATTACGGGTATTTATTCGTTTGAATTGTTTATATTCATTACTTGACAGTTATTTGTTGTATTTTGTTTTAAACTGTCATTTTATATATACACATTTTTTTTTGGATGGAATTGTAATATTTGGTTGGACTTGTATGGTTTGAATTGTACATTTTTGTAAAGCATTTTTATGCCATTATTGTTTGACATATTAATTTTTTTTTTTGGAGTTCAAAATGTCAGGTGAATTTTTAAAACAAGCAAAAGAAGCAGGTTTACAGGGACAAGATTTATTAGATTACATTGATAGGAAAGAACATGAAAAAGTAGAAAGAGAGGAAAGAGCAGCAGAAAGAGAGTTAAAGAGGTTACAATTTGAGAGAGAAATGCAAGAAAGAGAAAGTGTTGAGAAAGATAAAGAGAGAGCATTTCAATTAGAATTAGCTAAATTAGATAAACCCATTCCCCAATCTTCTGTCCCTAAAATGCCAAAACTCCCAAATTTCAATGAAACTCATGACACTATAGACGCTTTTCTTTTTCGATTTGAGACCCATGCCAAATCTATGAAGTGGAATGAGACAAACTGGGTTACTTATTTAGCCACTTTTTTTGACTGGAAATGCCTTAGATGTTTACTATTCTCTTTCAAGTGTTGCACCAGTTACTTATAAAGAATTGAAAGAGGCATTACTTAAATATTTTGATTTTACTGCTGAGGGGTTCAATAAACGGTTCCGATCACTTAAGCCGGATTCCTCTACTCCGTTATTAGCTTTCGCTGAGAAGCTCCGCGCACTGTTTAAACGTTGGATAAACGCTGCCGATGTCTCGACATTTGACCAATTGTGCGATATAATTCTTAGGGAGCAATTTCTTATGTCCGTTTCATCTGATCTTGCGACGTATATCCGAGAGCGTAACTTAGCTAATTTTACCGATATTATAGCTGCAGCCGAAGCCTACCGTACCGCACATCCGGGAGTTGAATTAGCCGCTAATAATACTGATGCTACTTGGAATCTGTCTGCTAGCAATGTTCAAATTCGCGGTCGTACACAACAGAGGTCAAATTTTAATCAAAGAACACGAAAATTGTTTGGCCGTATCGATGGCAATAGTACAATTAGGTCGTCGTCATTAAATCGTCGCCACTTCAACAATGAAAATAATCAATCAAATACAAGGCTTACATGTTTTAGGTGTAACATGAGTGGTCACATGGCAAAAAATTGTTTTACACCATTTTGTAACCATTGTAAATCTTTTCACCATGGCAATTGTAAACTTAAACAATTTTCAGGATCTGCTCTTAGTAGTTATTATCCAATTGGATCAGGTGAAATGCCAAGTCTTCAGTTGTCTAATGATTCTGTAAACACTTGTTCTCAAGTTTCTCAACAATCTATTCCACCTGAATTTTCTAACAATGCAGGAAATTCTAATATTTCTGGTAATGTTAATCATACTAATCAATCCTTACAAACTGGTACCTATGGTCTGTTTCCTAAAACTGACACTTCTGTTTCTCAGAATTCCAGCTCTCAACAATTAGAAAATAAGTATAATTTTGCTGGAATGGCTTTTTCAGTTTTAGACTCAATACAGTTATCTAATGGTGCAGTATGTCATGATGTTGACGACCTTGAATCAGCTGGTTTAACTTTAGCTGAACCTTCACTCTTACCATCTTTACCTATTTCCAGTGGCTTTCTTAATAACACTCCTGTTTCAGTGTTAAGGGATACTGGTTGTTCTACTATTGGAGTCCGACGTTCTCTAGTACCCAACTCTGCTATTTTACCTGACCGTAAAACCACCTGCCTTACCTTCAATGGAGATGTTATTGTACATGAAATGGCTGAAGTTTCTATTGAATCTCCATATTTTTCGGGGTCTGTTATTGCATGTTTATGTGATAACCCTGTTGCTGACATCATTATAGGGAACATTAAAGGTGCTTCTTTACCGAGGTCTGCTGACTTTGTTGATTTGGATATTGATAAATCAACTGATTTATCTCAGTTTTCTGGTCAAGTTATTACTCGTGCACAATCTCAAAAACCTATTGCGCCACTACCTTTATCTATTGATGGTACCACAACACCACTAGAGTTATTGCCTTCAGACTTTGCTAAGTTGCAACAATCTGATATTACACTCAGTCCTTGTTTCCGCAAAGCAAACAATCATATTGGAGAAAAAAAGAAAAAGGGTTGTGCTTGGTTTTATGTCAAGGATAATTTCCTTTACCGCAAGTTTACTTCCGCTTCTGGTATTACAATTACACAGCTTCTAGTCCCAATATCACTACGTCAAAAGGTTTTGTCTTTAGCACATGATTCTGTAATGGCTGGTCATATGGGATGTTCTAAAACTATTGATAGAGTTTTGAATTATTTCTATTGGCCTGGTTTATCATCAGATGCTAAAAGGTTCTGTAAAAGTTGTGACATTTGTCAAAAGGTTGTTTCAAGCCGGAAACCACTTAAAGCTCCACTATGTCCCTTGCCAATTATTAAGGAACCATTTGTTCGTGTTGCTATGGATATTGTAGGACCTATTGATCCACCATCTTCTTCAGGTTACAGATACATTCTTACATTTATTGATTACACTACACGATATCCTGAAGCTATACCTTTAAAAACACTTCAAACTACTGAGGTTGCAGATGCCATGATGCAAATTTTTTCTCGTCTTGGAATTCCTGAAGAAATTTTAACAGACAATGGCTCACAGTTTACTTCTGGTTTATTTTCTGAAGTTATGAATTTACTTTTAACACAACATCTTCGCACTTCTCCTTACCATGCTGCTACTAATGGTTTAGTGGAGCGATTCAATGGCACACTGAAAAAAATGCTGTCTAAACTTATCTCTGAGCAACCTCGTGAATGGGATCGTTTCATTAATCCAATTCTCTTTGCTTATCGTGAAGTACCACAAGATTCTACAGGATTTTCACCTTTTGAACTCTTGTATGGTCGAACCCCTAGAGGTCCCTTATCTTTGCTCTATTCTATGTGGAAAGGAACACCTGCAGAGGAAAACACTATTACATCTTATCAGTATGTTCTTGACTTAAAAACTAAACTTGAAAAGAGCTGTAACTTAGTCTATAACACTATTAAATCTTCTCAAAAACGAACCAAGATGCTTTATGACCGAAGATCACGTTCACGTAATCTTAAAGTTGGTTCAAAGGTTTTAGTTTTGTTACCTACATCACACAACAAACTTCTGATGCATTGGAAAGGTCCATTCACTATTGTATCCAAACAGGGTGTATGTGATTACATAGTTCAGATGGGTTCCAAAGCTAAAGTGTTTCATGTTAACATGCTTAAACAGTACTTTGAACGATTCAAGTCACATAGAAATGACAATGAAGTTACTAGTTCTACTTGTGTTATTTCAGAGCAAGATTCAGATTCATTTGATTTATCTGTTTCTTTAGTTTTACCTTCTACAGTTGGATCTGAAACTTACAAGGATGTTGTCATCAATCCTTATTTGAGTGTTAGCCAGAAATCTTCAGTTTTATCAATTTTATCTGATTTTCAACAAGTTTTTACGGATATACCTGGTCGTACTAACTTGGTTACCCATTCTATCAAGCTGACTTCAACAGAACCCATAAATGTAAAACCTTATTCATTACCTTATTCAACAGAACAAGCTATTAAAGTTGAAGTTGAATCTATGCTTAAAATGGGTGTAATTGAACCTTCTAACTCGCCATATTGTTCACCAGTAATTTTAGTTTCAAAAAAAGATGGTTCAAATAGGTTCGTAATTGACTTCCGTGCAATCAATCAGCACACTGTCTTTGACTCTGAACCGATTCCAAACCCGGAAGATTTGTTCAACAAACTTGGGAAATTTGTCTTTTTTACAAAATTTGATTTATCTAAAGGTTATTGGCAAATTCCACTAGAGAATTCATCTCGACCTTACACTGCATTCCAAGTACCACAAGGATTATTTCAATTTTGTGTCTTAGCTTTCGGTTTAAGTACTGCTTGTGCTACCTTTGCACGAATGATGCGTCTTCTTCTTAAAGGATTGAATTTTACTGTCAATTTTTTCGATGATGCTTTGGTTTTTTCTCTCACATGGGAGGAACATCTGTCACATCTTAAACTGTTTTTACAGCGTTTACGTGATCAAAATATCACTGCCAGACCTTCTAAAGTATCAGTTGGTTTTACTTCTATAGAATTTCTAGGACATACTGTTGGTGATGGTTGTATTCAACCTACTCAGTCTAAAGTTAAGAAAATTTTAAACATGTCTGTTCCATCTACTAAAAAGGAAGTCCGTAGTCTTATTGGTCTTTGTTCTTACTACAGACGTTTTGTTCCCAATTTTTCTACAGTTATGGCCCCACTTACAGATCTTACTAAAAAGAATTCAGCTACCAAGGTTATATGGACAACAGAATGTCAAAAAGCGTTTGACAAGTTGCAAACTATACTTAGTTCTCGACCTGTTTTAATACTTCCAAATTTTCACTCAGAATTTATTCTCCGGACAGATGCTTCAAACAAAGGGATTGGTGCTGTTCTATTACAAGATCACAAAGGTCTTTATCATCCAGTCTGTTACATTAGTCGCAAATTATTAAACAGAGAAATCAATTATTCAATCATAGAGAAGGAATGTCTTGGTATTGTATGGGCAGTTGACAAACTTTCTAAATATCTTTATGGCCGCTGCTTTATTTTAGAGACCGATCATAAGCCTTTAGTGTATTTAAACACTGCTCGTTTCAAAAATCCGCGCATTGCTCGCTGGTCAATGTTTCTGCAACAGTTCAATTTCCGAACGCGTTCTATTGCTGGATTAAACAATCTTGGTGCTGATATTTTATCGCGATGTCCACTGTAGTTTTGAACAGACTACGTCAGTTCTTGAGAGGGGGGATGTGTTACAGTGTAAATAATTTTTTTTTTGTATTGACCAAAAATTGTATTTTTTTCATCATGTTTAAATTGTGCCCATTCCATATTTTATGTTTTGCCATAAGTTTTTATAAAGGTGTTAAGATCAAGTCCATATTTTAGGTGTCGCCTAATTAACAGGTGTTTCTAAAAGTACAAAAAAAACAAATTGAGAGGTCACTATATGTGCTGTTATTTTGTCAATAAACTGGGGTAACTTTGTAAATATTCATGGGATGTGTGATTGTGTATGGAGTTTGTGGAGTATGTGATTTTCATGATGTTATGTTTTGTTGTGTCTATATAAGGGGGTGGATTTTCAAATAAAATTTAGTGGAGACTTGGTCATGAACGATGGTGTTCGATATGAGAAAAATGAATGCATGTATAAATACAATTTTTGGTCAAAACACTTGGTTGGATAATAATAATAATAAATTTAATATGGAAGCGATTATGGAGGAATTTATAAATAATATTTAAATATGAATAAAGTGGAGGAAAAGATTATACTTCGTTGTTAATAATTTAATTCCTGGGACCAAGGCCTACGACAAATCTGTAACAATGAGATAACGATTTTTTGGTGATCAAATTGCACATATTTTGTGTAATTGTTTGTAAATATGTATTGTTTGTACTGCAGTGCACCATGTGTTGTGCTTTCATACAAATGTATTGCCTTAATAAGAGAGTCCAGGTGTGTTGTTATTACTGTCCTCAGTTAATAAGTGACAAAAAAAATTACATCTTTTGTCAGAATTTTATATATTCATTACAGTGGTAACAGTAAAGAGAATATGTGAAATGTTTATAAAAGATAATGTTTAAGGCGGACGCATGAAGTGTTTTCAAGCATACTTTGATCATACTGCAAGAGGCACCAGGTATCCGTCTCGAGTGAATTCAACCCCAGGCAGTGAATAGCACTGTGATCTGTAAGCTTTAGACCACTCGGCCACCGAGACCACTTACCGGTAATTGATGTAAATGACAAATTGTTGTACTGAAATTATATACTCTTTGTGTATACTGTAATGTCAGTTTACAAATAAAAGAATTTTTTTTCATTATTATTATTATTACATGTATTATTATTATTCAGGTAAACCATCTCAACTGTATAACTGATCAAATCCAGACTGGGCTCCTACTTTTAAAGTAAAACAGCTTATCACCAAGAAAGTCACAGAAGAAAGCGAAAAAGGCTGATAAAGACTTTGACAGATATTTACAAGAATTTGTAACAACTACTGGGATGTAGAGTGCTGATTCCATCATTCTTATGCAGAAGAAATTTTGAATACTGACGATGGCTGACTTGAGGTTTGAAAAAGATGGCAACTTTTAGAAGTGAACAGAAACATGTAACTTTTTTATTTATTGCCTAAGTAGAACTGCAGTAACTAAGTGTAAAGTACAAGGTTAGGTTTGTACTAAATGTATTATGGAAAATAGAATGAAAATTTCATAGGAAAAATGAAAATTTCATACCAAGATATCAGCATATAGCGAGTTTGTATTTAAAGGTATGATCCTTTTATTGACAATAAGTATAATAAGTGAAATGTTTTTCTATCCTGCTATGGCCTTTCCAAAAATGTACATATACATATTTTCCCTTTCATATGTTAAAAATAACTTGAGAGTGGCTAAGCAATGAAATTAATTAAACGAGTTTTTATATGCATGTACAAAATATATATCATGTGCATTCATTTTCTAATTTTCTTAATATTGGAGGTTTTTTATTTAATACACACAATTACTGTACAGGAAGCATTATGGTAAAATAACAATGAAACAGAACATTGTTAGCTCTAGTCTTAATCTAGGACAGTCACAGTTTGCCTTTCTATGCATAGTAAAGAGGTTATATGAATAATGTACATGGGAAAAAAATGTGGAGTTAAAGGGTACCTGTAACCAATTTTTTTTTATTACGATTGTTCTATATATTATGTAACTATAACAATATTGAAAACTGCATCAAAATTGGTGACAAAATAAAAAAGTTATAACGGTTTGAAATCCATATTTTATAACTTTCTCTTTATCGAAAAGTGAAACGCCTCGTTTTGAGTTATAAACGTGTGACGTCATTGCAGTATTAAAAGTAGAGTCATAATACATAATAGACAGTAGTAACAATGATGATATATTGACGTATGTAGAAGAAAGTAACGACTCTGACATATTTCTATTAATGCCAAATAGTTCGTCATTATTAGGAGAAGCAGTATACAATCTTATCAGTGATGAATTTGGAGTAAAACCGTTATTTATTCGAACCAGAAACGGACGAATCTGAGTCCCGACCTACTCAAGAATTGTGACTGCAGTTGGTTGCATAGCTGTTGAAAAATACTTGACAAGTGTTAACTTGTCAATTAAAACGAAAATTGATTATATCTTTGACTTTTTTAAGAAAATAAATTATTTCATGAAGTCAGACTGGACAGACTCGAGAATTACGATAAGTTGCATAGCTAGTTTTAACTAGTAAAATAAACGAAAAATTAATTTTATCGTCGACATTTTAAAATGAATTAAATATCAAGTCGGACTGGACAGAATACCGGATGAATATTATGGAACTTACTGTGGTGTCTTGTGCTGATTTTGAATTTCTTTTAAAAAATGCATTCAAAATTTTGAATTTGAATGAATTATTTTAATAAAAATTCAAAATCAGCACATGACAGTGGCACTGGGTAAAAATCAATACATAAAAAGCCAATCGCCTTTGTTCTTTTGTGCAATGTTTATTGATAGTTGAAATTAAATGACCATGATGTTAAAGACTTTTAAGTACTCTGGTGGCGTCACGTTGACTCGGTAATAGGAAAATGTTCACACAATTAAAGTTTGTAACATAGTTCTTCTCAACTGTCCGATGGCTAATTTATGCTGGGATAATTAAAATGGAAAAAAACAACATATTCCATCTCAAATTATTTTCTGCGAAATATATTCAAATTGTTTAGAATGAAATGACACGGATTTTAGAATTAGGCCACATTTAAAAAAACGAGAAAATAATAATAATAATAATAATAATAATAATAATAATAATAATAATAATAATAATAATAATAATAATTTTATTAATTTGTATATATAGAATAAAGAATTTGAGAATATCACAGCTAAATGAATGCCCAAGGAAAAGGGAAAACTAAAATCTAATAATTTAAAAATCAAATGCTGTAAGTAGATCAATAAACATGTTTTAAATAGACTATTCTGGTCGTCAATTTTTAATTTTTGATTTTGCCCAAAAGTTATTTTTAATAATAATAATTATTATTATTATTAACTGCATAAGTATACTGAAATGGTTAATATATTAGAAATTATTCATTGTTTTATAGTTTCTGTGTGCTTATTAGCTACTAATAAATGGGCTTTGACTAGATATTTCTTTCAACTTTTCCAATAGTCATTACATAAATGTTTATTATGTGTAAACCTTGCCTGAAACAATATATATATATAAATAAGACCTGCTATTAATGTTAACAATAACAGCAGTCATGTAATAATCTGCAATGATAAATTATCTCTGCTCAGACAACTGAAAAGATTTCAATGAAACTTCAATGACCAAGATCAAATGCAAGGTCATTGTATAGTTTTTACCTTCGTACTTTTGCTACTTTTTAAACATTTTTGGAAAAAATCACGATGTACTTAGCTGAGTCAAAGGGCGTGAGTTCTTAGTTAAAGAACTAAGGTGTTGGTCTTCCTGTATTTAGGTGGTTATGGATACAATTCATTACTTCTTAATTACTGAATAAGATTTTTTGCTGCAAGATATTTTGCTACACAGTTTCAATAAATATTTATTTTGTTTAATGCAACTTTCAAAATATCATAAAGAGGATTTAATTTTGTATCAAAACTCTTTTACCTGTCATTTCTATCAGGTGGGCCTTTTTGATCCCTTATTTCGAAATAAAACTGAGAAATGGAGTAATGGCGTTTTACAAAATCACTATTAACAGTCTATTCAAAATGGGGCCTGATCTAAAACTGATTACAACATCATATATTTTGTGACAAATATAACGTACATAATTCTACAAAACTAAAGGTCTACCAAAATCCAATCAAAGGGCTGCACATGTTTTTGGGAAATTGAATTTCACCAGGGACTATCGGTTGAAAAGTGAGATAATCAAAATTTTATCCAAACTTTCCGAGCTACCAGGCTAACCGCTTCCCAGTACTTTCAGTACTTTGATTTAAATCGTTTTCGCTTCCAGACTGAATTCTCATATCTCGCCATATGTGTCCTGTTGGCCTGATCCTAATGCAATAGTTGTAGATACATTCAACAGAATTGGGGATCTTATTAAAAACGATTTTAATATTTCTAGATACAGGCTCTTTTGGTCATCATACTTTTGTGAATTGATTTATGTGGGGTGTGTTTTTATTAAAGCCGACTCTTCCACGCTCTAATGTAACATGGGATGTGAAAAAAGTTTTATCATTTGGCAAATATGCCGTCAATTGATGTTATTACTTTAAAACAACTAACTTACAGCCGTCTTAATTTTTGAAATTTATTTAAAACTAAGGTTTGATCCCTCATGCAAAACATTCCTTAGCTGCATTTTGATTCATATATTTTTTTAACTTTAGATTCAGTAATTTTCAACTATTTGGCTTATGTTTTTATCTATCAAACTTTTCGGCCCCCTAGTGTCACTGATGCAGAATGATTTTCTGAAATGTGCACATCTGGCACATCAAAATTTAACAGGCATTTCTGTTACATGTATATATTTACTAACCCTGAGCGGGTACCGCTGCTGGTGGAGTAAACTACCCGAGTTTATCCATAACTCAGAAGGCAGTACTCTGTGCCGTCAGAAAATATACTATTAAGCAAGATTTTCAGCCGTCTAAATTTTCGAAATTTAATTAAGAATAAGGTTTGTTCCCTCATGCAAAACATGCCATGGCTGGATTGAGATTGATATAATTTTTAACTTTAGATTCAGTAATTTTCAACTGTTTGGCTTATATTTTTTATCTATCAATCTTCTCAGCCCCTAGCATATTGTATTATTGGTTACAATGATAAATATAAACAAATGCATTTCCATTGGTACAGTGATACATAAAAAGTACTTATAACGAATAAAAGGTTCGACATATTTTATTAAACATACGTAATATTGGATTTTGCGATAATTTCATGGACATCTATCACAATAAAAGTAAAATACACCATGTATTGGCACATTCCTAAGAGATCGTCAGAAATATAAAAAGTCGGATTTTATGATACGTGTAATGACATCACACCTGTAATCTGTATTAATCTGCACAGAGTATTATAAAACTAAGACTATAATCTGAACTGGTAGTTGAACCTTTTTATTACAAATCTCACAATTTAATTACATGTATTATACACACTGGAATTCACATTTAATTTACCCAAACCCATAATTAACAGATTACAAATAGTTAATAGAGTATTCAATTTGAAAAATGTCTATTAAAAACATACCTTAAATTGAGACCCCACTGTAAGCAATAGGAAAGTACTTATAATTCGCAAAATTGATTTACATGTGTTCATAGATTTATTTTATGACCCCGGGTAAAATTTAATAAAACCGCCTCACATTGTTTGAGTTAACAACAAATGAGATGATTTAGTAAGTGTAAGTTAAGTAAAAAAGAAATGGTTCCAAAGTGTGGTTGTGTGGTTGTGTGGTTTTTAAGCATAACAGTTTTCTTAACAATCCAATATGAAACCTTCTAAAACTTATTAAAAGAATTTTGAATGGGAAATAATGCCTTATTCCACTTTTAAACATGATTATTTATTTATTTATATTTTATATTACATTTTTCTTATATTCTATATCGTGTTTCGAATTGGTTTTATACCTTTAATTCATATATGAAAAAGCATTTTATTACCAATCTAATATAATTGTACAACCTTACAAATACAGATTGTTGAACAATTTTTGCCAAATATGACATTTTTCTGACCACAAAAAATCTTGAGTCTGTCGATTAGTATCAAAACAGGAATCACTTTATCTTCCTTACTTGTACTTGATTCCCTAACTTCACAAAAATCTATACGTGAAAGAAATATGTAGTCTAAATGTACTGCTAAATCGTTATCAGTAACCCTAATTAATTTTGAGTTAAAGATAACTTTCATTATTATTAGTATAAAAGCCTATTTTACTTTCAGCCAAACAGAAATTCTTCAACATTCTAAAGAAGTATACTATAAAAAATACTAGAAAAAACTTTTTATTTTTCTACACTTTACACCATTATCCTTAATTATTTAATTGACAGAAATTCTTAGACAAATGATGAATTGTGTGCTTTTCAAAAAACGGTAAGACAAAATACAGTGCAACTTCCGAATACCGGCCTCGTATGGGACCGAGGAATTTGGCCGGTTTTCAGAGGGGCCGGTATTTAGAGGGCCTTATAAATCCGGTAGTCCGATCCGGTCCGAATCTCTTCCATTTCAGAAATTTATCAAACGGTGTATTGACAAAATACGTAAATGTCAATACATTCTCATAAGCATTGATCGTACCTGTAATTCTTGAACTTAACAAGTACCTAGTAAATAAACCCCAAAAAGCTTACAAACTGGCAGATTATTACAAACAACTGTACGATATCCAAAACGGATACACGTGTGCTGCTTGTGTTAGTCAGGCATACAAGTTACTGTTTCCGGTTGAAAATGAAACAATTTATTTTTCAAAATATTTTTTTATTAATTGTTCAGGCTAGTTACAACATATGAAGCAAAATATTATCCAAATCACTTAAAACGAGGACCGATTCGTGAATTACAAGCCTGTCCTGTATCTCTAGTGACCGGTTTCCGGGTCGTGGTGACTGGAATGTTTTAATATTAAATAGTAATAGTATTGTTTAAAAAGTGTGTAAATAATAATAATAAAAAAAAAACAGAAAATAATGATGTTTTAGATAAAAAAAAATATTTCTTAATATATTTTGCATTGCGCGGGTGATATAAACATTATAATAAAACGTTTTCATCATATTCAAGTGAGGGGTACTTGACTGGTAAAAACCTCGAAATAAAGAAATTAAAACCATCAGAAAGACAATAATTGCAATAATTAGATTATCGAACAATAAAAGAAACAGATTAAAATTAATTCAATTATTTATTCAAGTATATCTGAACAGGTAATCCTGTCTACCAGTACAATGATGAGCGCATTACAATACCGTTGTTTTTTCAGTAATCGGATTAGCAGCTGTCTGTTACGGTTCATTGATGCATTGCGACTCCCAAAGGCCGGTTTTCGGAAGTAAATTATTAAGATGTTACATGATTTCGGCACTTAAAAAAGGCCGGTATTCGGAATTCAGAGGGACCGGTTTATGGAAGTTTATTTTAATATAAACAAAGAAGGATAAATTCGGGACCGGTCTGGCGTGTTCGGTATGTGGAGGTGATCGGTTTTTAGAAGGGCCGGTTTTCGGAAGTTGCACTGTACAAATATCTAGTGTTCAACAAGAATTCTTGTTATTTTGTTGAACAATGTATGGACTGCAAATAGAAATATATACTGAAAATACCCATCAATAATGTTAAGAGAAAAACTCCCCCAAGGTATTCATCACTTAGTAGGCATTACTTTGTGCTGTCAGAAAATCAAACTTGTAATAAAAACATGTAATTAACATCACAACTGTGTAATATCATTCCAAACACTCGGTAACAAAGACATGTAAAAACAATAAAATAATAATAGTAATTATTAGTAATAAAAGCATGACGAAAAAATCATAATATAAATATCACTCAATTCAATTTTTGGTGTAATATAATGCCAACATTTTAACAATTTTTTTTGTAAGGAACAACCTTCCTACTAAAAAATGCAAATTTTATGATTATACAAAAGTTTATTATGTTAATGTTGTTCTTGTTGTAATATTTTTTAACATCGTATCAGCTATTTTCCATCTTTTGATGACAAAAATAAGGTCTTTTATCTCTATGGATTTATTTCAGAACAATAATTTTGTGAATAGTGTGATAGTGAATCATGGTTTGCTATGTACTAGCACATCCTCAGAACAAAGTTTTGGTAGTTCACAAAGTCAGTAGGGTTCTTATAACAGAGAAATTAATATCACTCTTTTCACCTTGATTACTGATGTCTTGCAATAGTTACAAAAATATGAGATAATCCTCATCATTTTCTTTGTTTATTAAAGATATTTTCATAACTGTGATCTTTCTCTATATGTTTCACTGACATTGTAGAACAAATGTTTATCATTTCGTATTAAAAAAATTTACTTATTTTATAAATAATTATTTCAACATTATAAATGAGTTCCCTTTATCTGTACAGTATCTGCTGACTTTTAATTAAAAACTAAGACTCTGTTTCCATGCTGGCTGGATACATTTCCAAATCTAAAGATTCTAAGATATATTTTAGCGGAGTCACAAAACAAACTTCGCCATCTTCATTTTGACTGGCTATTGCAATTCCAATTGGATGATAGTTTCCATCTTGTACTATATATACTCCACTTCCAGAGTCTCCAGGTTTGAAAAAACTGGTCCTATCATGATTTGAAATGATCTGGTACTGATTTTGGAGGATGACGAAGAAGTTATTTAAACTGTCATCATATTTACATTCCATGCCGTCATTCATTATAAGTCCGGTCGTTAGACTTGTTGTACGCCCACACTTAACAACATCACTGTACAAATAATCATCATCAATACTGAAGATTGGAGCAAACATATTTCCTGTAATTAAAAATGATTCGAATAAAAACATATCAAAAGTGACAAATAAAAACTGGAGTTGTCCAACAGGGAATAATACCAGTAAATAAAACCATACATTCTCAATAATCGTGTTTATATATGACTATAGTATAAGGACACGGAAATTATTACTGTGATACAGTTTTAAAAAATTCCTTTGAAAAAAATTAGACTGGATTAATGGTGTTTTAACCTTGAGTTAAGATTCTGTTATTTATAAAGAGGTGGTCAGTGCCCTGAGAAAACCAAAGACCTTTATCAACAGAACAGTTTTAAACTGAGGCAATGAGGGGCGATACTAATTAAGGGTGTGCTATAGACCACTTTGTCACTGAATAGATTGTCATATTGCAGAGACATTTAAGTTCTGCACAGCAACAGATCTACATTTGGATATTTCTTCATTAAACTCAGTTGCTGAAAAATGAAAAACGAGAATATATCCTGATGTTCTGACAGAATTTTAAAACCTACCACTTTACAATAAATCAAGTATATATAAAAATCCATTTTCATCTACGTATTACCTAGCAGTCTTAGTTTCAAATTGTTCTTAATTAAGACTTATGAACAAGTTGCCCCTCTCTTTATAGGTGTAAATTGATCATCACATTGCAGATCTATGTGCTTCTGACATTTAAGTGTGAAACACTCTCGAGATTGCTCATTCTGCTTCTCACTGCCTGGGTGCAAATTCTAGTGCCCATCTACCTAAGTAGATCTGAGTGACCTTCACTGGGCAGGTCATAGTTCCCATCACTGCCAAGACAGATCATACCTGGTAGTTCCCATCAGTAACTAGACAGATCATAGTGCCAATTACTACCTAAGCAGATTCAAAGGGCCAACATCACCTAGTCAGTTAATAGTTCCCATCACTAACTAGACAGATCATAGTGCCCATCACTACTTGGGCAGATGATAGTTCCAATTACTACCAAAGCAGATCTTAGGGGCCATCACTACCTAGGCAGGTCATAGTGTCCATCACCAACTAGATAGAACACAGTGTCCATTACAACCTAGGCAGATTATAGATTATAATCCCTCTACTAGCAGATTCCAGTGACCCTTTATGTCACGGTGTGAATCACATCAGAGGAAGTGATAGAAAATATCATTTTGCTTGTCAAATGCAAATACTTTTCGAAGTATGTGATAAATATACATGTAAAGTACCAATCCAACCCAACCAACTACAGCTATAGCTAGTTAAAATGATAAATATGGGTTGGCTATTTGGTTGTGATGTTGTTAAACAACACATCAGAATTTTTGAGCTACTTGTGACAGCAGTAAGTTTTTAAATCTCTAAGAAATAATTAAAAAAATATGTTTGTATGTATGAGATATGTGAGAGTGTTATTACAATGTTGTACTGACCTGGGATGTGAAAATTCAAATCCTCTCGTGTTCCATTTTGTTTCTGAACAAATGCAGCATCAATGCCTACACATTTGTCCATGTAAATACACTGGCCAAAGTACATGTCAGAAACATTACCATATATCCTTTGATCTTCTGGAAAATGAGAGTCTAAGTCTGACGGAGCAACAACTATGAGATTGGTATTTTTACATGCTGTTTCTGAAATCCAATATCCCGACATAAAACATCTTTGTTCACGACAACGTGAGCAGCAGTAATGAACCCATGTACAGATGGGTTTCCAGTTTTACTAGCACGGAACCCATGGCTGCCAGAAGAGAGTGTTCTATATTGGCCAACACTACACCTGTCACAAATAAAAGGAGTAAAAAATCCTTCTCTGACATCGATTCCTATACCACCTAAAGTCTTCGGAAATAATGGTTCTCCTATGGGTATGAAATCTTTTCCAATACAGTAAAATACAATACATGGACAGACTTCAATGGTTTTTCCATCATTAGATGACTTCACTGGACTTGGTCCAATGATTGACAAATTAGAATGGACTCTGAATAGACGTTGTGATTCCTTTGATATAACTTCTTTTATTTTGTCACGAATCTGAGGTTCTATTCTTGGCCTTTTTTCAATGATAAATTTTTGAATACATCTGTCCTCATTAGTGCTTTGCCCAATTTGTTGCAGATTGATCAATTCAGGTTTTTCTACAAATAGTTCTTTGTCCTTTTTTACATACATATTGGCTTGAAGAGCTCCATTTCTTTTTCCAATTATGATCTTCTTGACATTTTGTCTCAAATTTTCATTATGCATTTCTGAAAAACATATATCTTTCAATCTCTTATGTTCCTTAAACAGGGCTTCTGAAATTAGAAAAAGACAACAAATTAAGAATGGTTCAACATTTTTTCCATTTTCTACAACATAACAGTTTTTCAAATATGACCAATTGTAGCAATTCCCTTAGAAATATCTTTTTTTTTTCTTTTTAATTTTATTTTATTATTTTTTAATTTTTTTTAAATTGTATTTACTTTCAAATTTTATTATTATTATTATTATTATTATTATTAATTATATAATATTTTATTATTTTCTTATTTTTTAAAATTATAAATACTTTCAATGAATTTTATTTTTTATTTTTTTAATGTAATTTTTTTTTTACATATCTTATTTTTGTGAATGTTTGATTTCACTAGTTCACTAGCACATATCACAAATTTAGATATGATTCATGGAACTGGACTGTGAATTATGTATGTTACAACAATTTTTGTTGTTTTAAGTGTTTTCTTAAGCATTACACAATTTTTCAAACATGATCAATTAAAAAAAAGCTTTTCACTGGAATTTTTAAAAAAAATGTTTTATTTATTATTACTTTTAATTCATTATTTATTATTATTGTTATTATTATTATTAGAAGTACATGTAGTATTATTTTTATTATCATTATTATTTTAAATTTATCATTATCATTACTATTATTATTATCAAAATAAATTTATCATTATTATTATTACCATTACTACTAATAATTATTATAAATTTATGATGATGATGATGATGATGGTTATTATTATTATTATTATCATAAATTTTTTAAACATTATAATTATACACATTAACAGAGGGCAGAGAGGTTTCAAGCATCTAGGAATTTGGGTTTATTGAATGATACTTAAACTGTTCTTCTTCAGGTGCTGTGAACTTCAATGTCGTACAAGGTGACTGATAAATTAACACTTTACCCCTCAAGTAGGTTAACTCCCACCCCTCAAGTAGGTTATCCCCCCTCAAGAAGGTTAACTCCCATTTACCTATTTTGAACCACATGACTAACATTTAGGCAAAATTGAAAACATGTTGTCTTAGGAATACTATTAATGCAATAAAGATGTCTATTTCCGCAATTTCCCCTTTATAGTGCACCTTTCTTAGCCCTTTAAAAGCACGATAATCACCAAGTTTCATCAAATTTGGCCAAAAACTTTTAGAAGAGAAGATTAAATGTATATAGTAAATCTGTGATAGACAACGCATGCCTTATTGGAGATGACAGATGGTGAACGAGTATGAGCCTAAAAATCCTGGATAAAAATAACAAATTATTGTCCAAGTAATGTAATCAAAAAACATGTACCAGTACAATATATAATGTTCTTTTGTAATGCTTTCAACATAAACATTATACTCACCATTGTAATATGTGATAGAGGGAAAATTTGTTTCCTTTGCTATTGTTTCCAACTCCTTTGACATTAATTCAAACTTATTTTGCACAGAAGATACTGTTTCAGAGATGATTTTTTTTCTTTTTTTCTCAAGACTGGCAATGATGTCATGAACACATTCGTCTCGCCACTTGGGATCATTTAAATCTACTGGATAAAACACATAGTATAACAAAGAACCTGCTGAAGTAATAGACAAAATTGGTCCAAAAATAAAAGTCAAAAACACAGTCAAACCTACTGCAAATGCTTTAAATATTTTCCTCATAGTTTCTAGAGGATCTACAGTGACAGAAAAATCTTTTTGCAACTCCTTAGTGTCTAGGTTACTTATTATATGATTTAAGAGGTTTTCTGCGACTGTAGAACCAATCTGGTTAATTATGGTTTTTGAACATTCCTCTATCAGTTGTGTTCTTATTTCTCTTATTTTCATACCATTGTAGTATATCATTTTGCCACTATAAACATTGCCTATTTCTTTTTTCCCATCCATAAGTTTTATGTTATATGCTATTTCTGAGATATCCTTTTGGCTCAAGTGTTTCTTAAATGCATCTTCAGCCATAACTTTAATATCACTTAATTCTGGAAAACTACTTCTCAAAGATTGAGCAATGTGTCCAATATATTGAACTGCTGACATCACTCTGTGCAAAGCAATATCTTCTAACTTTGTTTCAGCATAATGATATACAATCTGTGGTGCATGTATTTCCATCTCTTTTAAGGTTTCAAAGACTATATACTTCGCTTCAGTTGCATGGATGGCTTGGTAACTATCTACTAAAATTTCTGTGTCACTCGGCCTTGAAGAAAGACAATGTTCTAGTATGTCCAAGCTCTGTAAAAAAAGGAAGTTGAGTTAGATAAATGAGGTAGTCAAATCAGGGACTGTGGAGGAAAGTAGAGTGTCTGTGACCTTTTGCAAGCAAACTGACAAACTGTCTTACACTAGGATCTGCCCGAGTGGGGTCCGAACCTAGGTGGTGATATCCCTCTCTGTTTGTCAAAAAAAAAAAAAAAAGAGCCATAAGGCTAATTAAAGTACGCTACTGCATTCTGAACAACCTAGGGCCTTATTTACACTGATCAAAATTAACTCCGTCATCAAAAGATCAAAATTTTTTATCTGATAATAAAAAATAATTAAATAATTTATTTATTTATTTATTCATTTATAATTATAAAAAGATAAGATGTTCAATCATACTAAAATGACTTACCTCCTTTTTTACTGTGATATGCTTGCCTTCATAAACAAGTTCAACAATGCACACAACTATATCTGCAGCTGATTTCATCAAGGTGTCCTTGAGTTCCCTCTGGGTAATCAAGTTAATGGCTTTTTCTGAAGCTTTAATTTTATCCCCATAGCAACAAACTGTGAAACCACCGCTGTCAAAGTTTTTTATAACATCTAAATACTTCTCTACCTCAAATGGTTTAAGTAAATCTTTCAAGCTTGAATCTACTTCTTCATAATGATGGCGAATGTTATCAATGCAATTCTTCAAACTTGCTTGTTTCAGTCTTTCATCCCAAATGTACACGTGTTTGAAAAAACTGCAAATGAAAATATATATATATATATATATAAACATACATTAACATGTTTATACATATTATGTAATCCCTGTAGCAGCAACATTTTCCTTTCTACAGAAAATATTTCAAGGCAATTGTGGATGTGCACAGTTACTTTTAATTACTACAGAGCCCAGGTACTGATAAGTGAATAAAATCAAACATTATTAAATTTTAGAGGTTTTCAATGAAAATTTTTCATAATTTACTGTCACAAAGGGTGACTCTATAAGTAGTTTCATAAACTTGGTAGGGCCATAAGTACTGCATAGGACTGAGTACATGTATGAAGTATTACAATTCTAGGCCTTAAAATAATAGTCCACAAGTTTAAATAAAACACAAGGTCAATTAAATTTGACATGCCTGAAACTGTATTCTTTAAAATGATTAGAACATTAAACAGACTGAATTAAAATATGGTAAAAACTTTAAAGGTCAATGATTGAATTTAAAAAAAAAAAATTAATACAGTATACTAGTAATATAAACCACAAAACTTAATACAAGAGGCCCATGGGCCTTAACGCTCACCTGAGGATATGTCCAAAATTGTTTGCAAAGTGCAATAGACAATATATTAAGTACAGAAACTTTTAAAGTTTTCCCAAGTTAAGAACAGCCACAAAACTTCATCAGAAATATATCCAGTCGCATTTCATTTATAAGTTGCTTATATAATATGCATGAAGTAACTGTAGTGCAATGAATAATTTCCAAATCATTAACAAATTTCAGTATACTTATGCAGCTATGTTCTTAACCTTTGAACATATATTACCTTGACTCATATATCAAAATGATCATCACTTCAATACCTACAATATTCTAATATACATGCCTATACAAAAAGTTAATAGTTTTCAAGATAATTAGCAATTTGTCATTTTTTGCAGCTGTGACCCTGACCCTTCAACACATGACCTTGACCAATATATCAAAATGATCGTCATGTCAATACCTACAATATTCTAATATACATGCCAATACAAAAAGTTCACTGTTTTCAAGATAATTAGCAATTTAAGGTTTCTTTTGCAGCTGTGACCTTGACCTTTCAACATATGACCTTGAACCATATATCAAAATGATCATTGTCACAATACCTACAATATTCTTATATACATGCCTATACAAAAAGCTAATATTTTCAAGATAATTAGCAATTTAAGCTTTTTTGCAGCTGTGACCTTGACCTTTTAACATATAACCCTGAACCATATATCAAAACGATGGATGTCACAATACCTATAATATTTTATTATACATGCCTATCCAAAAAGTTAGTAGTTTTCAAGATATAGTGACAAATATATAACTTTTAGCAATTTCCCCACTCAGTGCCTTACCATTTTCCCCATTTTGAGCCCCATGGCTACCATTTGTGCAAATCTAAAACTAGATGACCTAAGGATGTTATAAATAAAATAACTAAGGTATATCTATTGTAGAGTCAGAGGAGAAGATTTTTAAAGTTTTTCACTATTTCCCCCTTTATGGTGCCCCAAGGGGACAAAACTCCTTATCTGAAAGGACTACAGCCAGGCATGAAGGTTACCAAGTTTCATTAAATTTGGCCCAGTGGTTTTGGAGAAGAAGATTAAAATTTAAAAAGTTTACGCACGACAGACGGCACACGACGGACAAAGATGGATAGCAATAGCTATAGTTATCCAAAATTTTTTCTTAAAGTATGATAGGTAAAATTCACTTATTTCATTACAAGTATTTTCCCCTGTATATATATATATATATATATTTCAAAATTTTTTCTTACTCCATTACCTCCCTTGTCTCTTAATAAAATACATAAAGTTCACATATTTTCACAAATTTGTTACCTCCCTTCTCTCTTTTATTTTTTTTTTTGTTACCTCCCTTTTCTTTTTATTATAAGATTGTCCATAGAATTTCCTTTTATCGTTTTATAATTGATTCATAAAGGTCACTTTTTTATCAACCCTCTGAACTACTCTAGGCACTGCAATTTTCTCATAAAACTCTCGATATAAGAGAAATCATATTACTGAGGCAAAAAACATCACTACTTAAATTCTATTTTAAACATTGCCTTTATTCATATTAATTATTATATATAATAGTTTTTGATTTGAAATAATTATTGTATGCAAAGAAAAACACAGAAAAATTTTCAATTTGTTTTTTATTATTATTCTTACCATTTTGCCATCTTTGATCTAATGGAATTTTAAAACAAAATCTACAATATTTAAATATACTATAAGTTCAGCCATATAGTGTTACACAAATTAATATTAAGGTGATTTTGACCAATAATGATATCAATCAACAACTATACAATCAAAACTTATTACTGTGAAATAGTCATTTTTTGTGGTTCTAAGAAAAAATATCATTCCGTTGGGGGATGAATTTGTGGTTATGACCGTAGTTTATAAAGCGAACCGCATGTTGTAAAAATATTGTCTTATGTGTTCAGTGTTACTGGATTACTCTTCTCAAGTCATCAAAAAGGTAAGTTGTTATTAACAAATATTACACTTTTTCGTTGACATGTAAATTAGTGGGTTAAGGTGTCCACGAAAACAACGAAAAATTGGGCCATCACGAAAATTGATGATTTCACAGTATTGACATATGCTTATTTTCAGAAAATCCAGGCTTTCATAATCTCAGACATAGCATTTTTCTGGCTGAAGTGGATAGTTTTCTCCAGGAACTCTGGTTCTCTCCACCATTTCAGACTGTCTCAGTAATGGAAGAAAGAATCTTGACTGGGACATAAACAAATTGTTTTACTCAACTTTATCTAAGGCACTGCCTCTATCCATGTTTGTATTGATATACTGCAGTAACAATAATACTGTATGCCAGTGAAATATTGAGAGCTATTTTATACAATACAAATAAATGACCCTTACCTGTTAAACACTTTCATTTTTAATTAATATAGTGTACTTTAAGAGTTCATTCTAAAGCTCACACTAATGCATGCAGATAGACTTGTTGAAACTTAAATAAAAAACTCAAATTTTACTGACGTTATACAAGAGTTAACTTTTGATAATGGTGATTGAATTTTATTTATTTATGTATTGAAGACAAAGATCAAGTATTATTTAGTAAAAGTTTAAAATTTCATTTAATTATACTTTGATAAACATACATGTATATCTAATGGATTTAAATATAAATAATGTTATATCACACTTACCTATACAAAAATATGTATACTACATCAAAATAACAATACAGTACTAGTATATACATGTATTAGTACTATGTATATAGTATTACTCTGTAATAACCACTCCATATATAATAAATCTTTACTAAACATACTTCTGGTCAGTTTTATAGATTTGTTTTCAATATTTACTTCTATGTATGGGTTTAAGTCATAAATAATGTTATATCAGACATATATAAAAATGATTTAAACATCAAAATAACAGTATTTATTATTACTATGTATGTGGCAATAACAACTTCATGAATAATTATTCTTTACTAAAAAAAATTTTGGTCAGTTTTGTAGATATGTTGCTTCTTCACGTTGACGTGGTCTCAACTATACATAACAACCAGACATCACATAACTTATGAAAAACTTACCTATAAACTCTATACAATTCATTAATTTCATTAAACCTGTTAGCTGATAAATGATAATGACAGCTCCTTATTTTATATTTACATATTTATTCAGGTCGTGGATACAGATTTACCTAAATAGTATACTTTTATTCGCCTACAAATACACAAAGTAATAATATTTTAAGAATGAATTCAAATACTTTATAGTATTATATTGTAATAGTTTCAAATATTTCCAACCAATATGATAAATATAATTAAGAAAATACAATTTAAATACAAAAAATATTATATGCCAGGGTAGATCGTTTAACTTTGAGTTATATTAGATTCTATCAAAAAACTGTGTTGCTTATTGGAAAAGCAGGGCCAGAATGATTTTTAGAAATATTTCACACCAAAATAAATTAGTGAGTAGTTTTTAATTCCTTTTTTTAGTATTCAACCAGTCCGACCAGTCACGTGATATGTCCAGACTCTGAAAGTACATGCAACTTACGTCACAAGTAACAATCACATTTACATAACACTGTGTACAAAACATATCCAGTACAACAGTATAACATAACAGACAGATACCTGGCAAAAGGCATTCATTACATTTACTTTGAAAATTCTCCCGATTTTCTGAACGAGATACATATTATCATTCCTTGTTTTAGATATATCTAGTCATGTAACATTTGACAAATGGTTATATTTTAAAAATAAGTTATCTTTGATATTACGGTGGATTTCTTCACTTTCAATTTCAATGAAAGATTACAAGCGCGATCAATGATCATGATCATGTACAAACATACCACAAGGACATCAGATAGATCATCATGTCAAAAATAGAGGTAGCTAGTTAACATGAAATACATCCTTTATGTTTTGATATATTCAATTTTATTGAATTAAATTACCTGTTGTTATAAATTTTCTAATAAATAAAGATATGCGTATAAATTAGTATGATAAAAACTCCTGAGTGGGTGTTAGAGCTGTCGGAAGTACCTTGTACATTGTAAAAAGTATAACGGAGAGGGATTAGATATTGTAGTCCGTGTTGCAGTGCTCCAGGTTGATATTTCATCATGAGCGTTGAAACAAATATTTTTTTCTGCTTCAATCATTCCCCTTAGTATTTGATTGCATAAATAATGAATAGTAAAGTACGTAATTGGTTTTTAGCGACATATGTAACACTACAAATAAATAATCTTAACAAAAATACAAAAATCCTGACACCAAGTCCCCCTGTGGCATGGAGTAGCTTACTCTAACTCAGTCCAAAAGATCACGTGAATCACAGCTGGCATCAATGATGACAACTGATGATCACAAAACATGATCAAGGCAACCAAGTAGACATGTGGGATCTTGGATTTCTCAAAAGCCTTTGATAAAGTTCCTCACATCAGGTTGTCGCTGAAACTCCGTGGAATCCAAGAACAACACAAACATGGATCACCAACTTTCCGGCTTAAAGATCGACAACAGCAAGTTGTGGCAGTATCAGTAACATCAGGAGTGCCACAGGGTACAGGGCTCTGACCAACGTTGTTCCTTATCTATATCAATGGCAGAGTGGACAGTATAACATTATTCATCAGACTTTTTGCAGATGCTGTGTATTATACCTGCCAGACAATAACATCAATGATGCTAGTCAATAACATCAGTGATGCTAGTCAATAACATCAGTGATAAGAATCTTTTACAACAAGATCTGGATAGTAAATTGGAGCAACACCTGGCAGATGAAATTCAATGTTAAAAAATGTGCCATCATGGCATGTAATTTTCAACGTCATCAAGGATACCAAATAAAAGGAGAATTACTAGACATCATGAGTCAACACCCGCATTATTCGGCCACCGTGAAATGAACTAAGAAGCACTCTCAATTAAATTTGCATATTGATAACATATGTTAAAAAGCTTCATCAGTGATAGGATTCCTGAAACGAAACCTCAACCATTGCCCGCCATAGGTGAAGGAAAGAGTGTACCAAAGTTTAGTAAGACCGAAACTGAAATATGCAACACTGTGACCTTTACAGAACCCTAAACAAATAAAAACAGAAGAGACGACTGGAACAAGTACAGCGTAATCAGGCAGCTAGATTCGTATCTAATAAGCCTCACAATCCCGAAAAAAAACCTTGCAGTGTAACATCTTTGTTAAAATGCTTCATTTGTGAAATGGAACACTTTGGAACATCAAGGGAACCTGACAGATGTAATGATGTATAAAATAGTCAACAAATTGATAGCTGTAATATTATCATATCAGCCAGCAGTAGCTACATCTCATGATAAAAACAAAGAACAATCACAACTTCAAATTTATACAATATCACTTCAGATTGAACATATATCAGCATTCTTTCTTTCCGAGAACTATCATCTATTCACGCATCATCAGTAATCCTGTCACCATCACTGGAAGTGTTCAAAGAGTCCATCCAGACTTTACCAGTGGACTCCAACTACAGCCATCTGATCAACCAACATATATTCATAGTTTTAATATTAAATCACATGTTTTGGAATAGCGATCGCGATCCATTTCACTGCACAATATATACAGTTTCCTCATCATTGATGTCCAACATGGATTTTGATGAGTACCACTATTGAAGTTAATCTAATTAATAAACATGACCCAAGGTGTTCCATTTAACTTCAAATCCAAACGGTATATTTGTAAATTGGTAAACATACATCCGTCAAAGCTTGAGCCTATGAATTTATTTTTGTTAAATGAAATAAACGCATTACGTCTATAGTATGATTAAAACGGGGAAATTTTTAGTGTTTATATATTGTGTGGCTTAGTTGGTGGGTACGAGTACGGGTTTGGCTGCTGCATTTCCCCTTTTCTTGTAACATTATTGAATATATTGAATCGTATGTTAAAAAAGTGTTACCATCTGTGGTGCACTGATGATTGCTGTCTACTACATACCGAAAAGATGAGCTAACACCTAAATAGAAAGCCGCGCAGTGTGCACAGTAGTAATGATTGTACAGGCCATAATACACCGTGACTCTCCGCTGACAACCCATCATGTAGAGATTAATAACCTTGCTCTCGTTTTAAATAGCTGAAAAATGCTAATGAGACGTTAAAACAATGACAAAATAAATAAATAAACCCTGAACAAGTTTTAAATATCCAGTACTCGAACCAACGGTTATAAGAAAATGCAGACAGGGTCATGGTTAATCAGTGCGCTTGCTTGAAGCCAAAAATCACGCGCATCCGGTAAAAATGTGTCCGTCACGTTAGAGAATTCTGTTTATTTGCAGCTAATATTAACAAAATTTTAGAAAATCAATTTCACGGATCTTGATCACAATTTATCTTTTTTTTTTAAAGTATAATTTTAGAAAATCAATTTTTTAAAAAATTAGAAAATTGAAAAAAAAATAATGCAGCTTAAATTCTCTTGTAACAATAGTGTAACATTTGCATCTAGGTTTTTTATGGGCAGAATTTTTATTATTTATATTTTGCATGTGTAAAATTTTAAAATTACAATTTTAAATTTGTTAAAATCTTTTAGCCATGAAACATTGATGATCAATTTCAAGCATGCAAGATTTTTTCCAAAACTGATTTCCTCTTACGTGGTCTTAATTTGGCAGGTTACGATATAAGATTATCATTCGGGTTAATTCAGCGGTAAAATTCAGTTTCGGAAGCCGGAAAAGGTTTAGAATATGAAGGTGTTTAATTTCACTAGGGTTATTATAATGATCGATTTGTCAGTCTGTTACACAATTTTTTTTTTGTTCGAACATAAATTTTAGAAATCCAAAGATTGGAAAAACAAACCTACAAAACGACTTTGCAAGTTGCAGTTCCAGACTTGTTTATCACGTTTATATCCCTGTCGACCGGGTCCCTATAATTACCGGTAGTTCAAGTACTAGAGTGGCCTATAATTACCCAATTATTGTGTAATCAAATAGTTAAATATGTAATAATGTTGTGGTAGCCATCAAAATGTACACAACAAATGTTTAGTTATCACATAGCATTTTAAATGTTTAATTTACATTTACTGATGAGTTCTTGAAACTTTTGAAAATGGACATTTTCAATTTACAACCATGTTCCTTTGCATAATGAAAACAGCATTATACTGGACTCTAATTAATAGCAAATATACCAATTCAAACTGCTTTCCAAACACTTTATAAACCAAATACAGTATGGAGATGAAACTAGTCCTGAAAATCATGACTCTTAACGGCTTTGCTATATGGATATGTGCCGTTACAGCACATATCCATATAGCAAAGCCGTTAAGAGTCCCTGATGATTTTACAGTAACAGCACACATCCATATAGCAAAGCCGTTAAGAGCCATGATGTTCAGGACTAGAGATGGAACTAAAATCATTTTGACATATTGGGCCATATTAAAATTAAAATATGAAAATTTATTACCCCCACCCTAACCATTTTATCTAGCACCCCTGGATTTTTTTTATACCAATCTGGGTCATTTACATTGTCTGTTCTAGGACTCGTAATTATGAGATTCACACCTGGTTACCTGGTTTTTGTAGGTCTTGTGCAATTATTTGACAAATGTGTTTATTTCACAAATGAAAATCACTTATGTAAAATGCCCATTGCACATTGAAATATATTTCATTCAAGTAGATTTGTCGTTTTTTTTTTTTTTTTTTTTTTTTTTTTTTTTTTCTCTTTTTCTCTCTCGAGTTGTTACACGCAACAGTAAAAGAGTAAAATACATAAGCATTTCTATCTAACTTTTAGGATGATTTACTTATTAATTTGGGTCATGTGACTTTCATCAGTGCTAAGTCTTACCTAATATCTTAAATCAAAATCATTAATGAATAATATATGAATAGTTTGTACATTAAAACTTCTGTGCATTGTTAAAACTTTTCACCAACAAAAATTTTGTTTTTAAATTTAAACTTTATTTCTTTTACAACGATTTAGAAACAAGTTGTGCAACTTATATTAATCTAGCTCGTTGGCCCGAATTGTAGCGCGCATGAGGTCTTTAGTGGGAGGAAAACCGGAGAACCCGGAGAAAAACCCACGTGCTCAAGCAGGTGACCTCATACCTTATCACATACAACGCTGGGAATCGAACCCCGGTCGCATTGGTGATAGGCGGGAGCGCTAACCACTGCGCCACTTGAACACCCTTTAAAATTTTGTTTTTAGAATCTAATCTAAGTAAACCATGTGTATTTAAGATGATTTATTTTCTCATTTGGTATATCAATTGGATTTTCGATAATACTTCAAAAGTTATTGCATACAAAATGTGCAAAAATCTAAGAATTGCAGATTTTTTTATAAGTTATCACCATTCCTCCTCTCCCTCCCCAAAGATTTAAAACGTCCTTTATTTCTCTAAGTAGGGAGGCAAATTCGCTCATTTTCAAATTCTGAAATATAGACACTGTTATGTATCAGTTATTGAGCATTTTTAAACCTTTCACCAGTGCCATGAAAATATTTAGCAAAAATAATATGCTTCAGATTTAATTTTCCATAAAATGATCTTGAATTGGAGAGTGTTAAAAAGAAGTTTGCACAGACACAATTAGCACAAGTTTAAATTTTTACCAACATGGCTATGGTTTGTAGATAAAACCTTAAGACTAGTACTGTAATATCTTGTAGCATATGAAGATAAAGCTTCAATATTCAATACTAGAGTCCCACAGAGACATATGTCTTATCAAGTTAATTTTTAATTGTATAGAATAACCTTTTTATAGTAGACAAAAATCTTGTATTTCATTATAATGATCCACATCTTTCGGGAATTAGGCAATAAGCATTTGGTCATCATAGCAAAAAATTATTTATGAGGCCTCAAATAAAATTAACTTTGTTTGCCGTTGACCGCCCGACCCACTTGAAATGCCCCTATCCAAAATATTGTATTGCCATCAATTCTTTTTTTTTTTTTTTTTTTTCTTTTTGCTTTTCATACAAAGTAAAAACAGTATGAAAGGGCAATAATCCAAGCAAGCAACCTGTGAGCAGGTTTACACATAGTGAGAAAATTCAACTTTCTCCATGGGAGAAGACACAAAGAGAAACAAAGAAGACTGTAGTTAGCAAAAAAAACAAAGTAAAATGTGTTTTAAAAGAGACATATGAAACCAATTTGACCTTTTTCAAAAGTGTAATAGATTAAGTTTTCAAAAATAAAATAAAATATTTTCCCTACCTACCTACCCACATGTGGACAGCATGAATCGGAAAACAGCAAACAAAGAATTTTTTAAGTTAGGCCTGAATTAGATAATAAGTTCAAGCCTAGCCCCTTTAATTATGCATTTGACTGGATCTCGAGAAACTAGTCAAACTACATCATATTAAAAAACATCAATGTAAGATTGGGCTTGAGAGACAAAATGATTGCAGATTGCTCTTTTATTATATTACAGATGATACAGTGGTAGTTATTTCTGTAATGTTTTGATAGTTTGAATCTGTTAATTGCCATGGCAACAGATAAACATCCAGCTGATATTACAACTCAGTTACACAGATGGGCCATAGAAGAAATGCATTTCCATCCCCAGGGACGTAATGTCAACACTAAACTTCCCACTCAAGATGACTTTAAAGAGTAGGTATATTTGTATATGAAAATGTAGTGATGTGGCAGAGTGGTTAATGTCCAGATTTGTGTGAATCAAGAGTTGTGAGGTCAAGCCCTAGTTGAGTTTCATGTTATCACCTTAAGCAAGGCATTTATTTTTTCTTACATTGATCCAGTTCACACATTTGCCAATTGAATGAGTACCAACAGAGTTAACCTTGTACTTGATAGATGTTCAAAAGAGGGCAAATTAACCTTGCATTTGATAGACATCCAATCAAAGTTAACTTTGCATTTGATAGACATCCAATCAAAAGAGTGTAAGTTAACTTTGCACTTGATAGGTGTCCAATCAAAAGGTGGGTATGTTAACCTTGCACCTGACAGATGTCCAATCCAAAGGGAAGGTAATTTATATATATATTAACATTTTCTAGCTGCGAACAGCTGCAAAAATGATGATGTGGCATTAAACAAAAACTCGCTCACTCGCTCTCAAACAGTTTTTGTGTAAATAAACAGTGCAGTGAACCCAGCCAAATTAGGGACTCAAAGGTAAGAATTTTTTCATAAAGCCATAATTATTGTGGATTGTTTAACAGACCCTGGTTATCTGACATGACTTATACTGCCTGTAATACTTATAATAATTATATAATTATTATAATAAGAATTCTGAAAAAAATTAAATAGGTCAGATAAATCCTTTTGTAAGAAGGTTTGTCAATTTTCTTGCCAAAGATTTTTGGTTTTGTGGAGGAACTTGAGTTTCCTTTAATTTACCATTCCAGAACAGTCTACTTGGATGTAAGTGGTAGAATATTGAGTGGAATCTAAAACTCTTTCACTACATGTAATAATTAATCTAATCTATTGTTTGTTAAGGTTTTTATTTGTGATAAAACATAATTTTCAGGTGAGACTTTTGTTTATTTAACTTCATGTACAATTGTAGTACATTGTATATTAATTTTATAAATTCAATTTTAGGATATGTAGAGGGAAAATGGTTGATATCTGGAAATTTGTGATGGGACAGGCACATTCTGTACAGTAAGTTATCATAGTTGATTAATTTGAGTCACATTTTAAGTCCAGTGGTTTTGTTTGCCTAAAATTACTACCGAATAAAGGTAGTTTTCCCTTGAGAAATAAGACTAAAATTTCCCAATTTGACAACTAAAATTCCCCAAAAGGCAACAGGGACACACAATCAAATAGTTTAAGTTAAATCCAGTTGTCCAAAACTGTTCTGACAGACAAAAAATGTTAGATATTGTCACAATATAAAATCTTTGCAATGAATTTCAAAATTCTAAGCATAATATGTGACATAAAAAGGGTCCAAATTTCCCCAATCTGAAAGGTGGAAGGTAGTTTTTAAAAACCACAGCAAATCATTGAAGCCAGAGTTAAGACAAGAATTTAATTTGGGCTTTGGGAGAAAATACCTTCTTGTAATAGTGTACATTAGACAAGGCACAGTTGGAAATAACTTGAGTAACCTGCCTTGCACAAAATTTTAAATATGAAGTTAAGGTTATAGGAATAAACTAAAAGTCTGTGTAGAGGAACAAAGCTGAACATTTTAAATGTGGGAAAGTGACTGTGTTGTAAGTACATTCAGATGGTTTTGAATAAATAATGATAAAACCAAATACTTGTTATTTAGATGAAGAAAAAAACTGGGTACTTGTTATTTAGATAACAATAAGAAAATATTTACAAAGTTTTCAAAAAGATTTTTGCAGTAAAGATAAGGAAATTCTTCAGAATTATTGGGTAGATGTTTAATATTTTTAGATATCTTCCCATATTTTGTACAGGGTGCATTAATTCATGTAAGATAATTTACTTACTTTAAGGCCTAAAATAAAATTATCTTTGTTTGCCGTTGACCGCCCGACCCACTTGAAATGCACCTGCCCAAAAAATTTTATTGCCATCGATTTCAATTTATTTTTTTTAAATTCTCATACAACATAAGAAACAGTATTAAAAGGCAATAACCCTGGCAAACGAGACAACCTGTGTGCAGGTTTATATACAGTAGTAAGGAAATTCTGCTGTGTTTCTCCATGGGAAAACACAAGGAGGAACAAAGAAGACTTTAGTTAGCAAAAACAAATTGTAAAATGTGTTTTAAGAGACATATGAAACCAATTTAATCTTTTTTCAAAACTGTAATAGATTTAGTTTTCAAAAATTAAAATTAAATATTTTTCCTACCTACCTACCCACATGTAGATAGCATGGCTCGGAAAACAGCAAACGAAGAATTTTTTAAGTTAGGCCTAAGGCATTCAGTTTTAGGATAGATTTTGGAAACTAGGACACCCTCTTACTAGGTGTGCAAGAACTCTATCACCATATAAATGTATTACAATAATATGTGGCCTTATAGCAAAATGTATCAACTTATTGCCTCTGTTGTTGAAGTGAAGTAGTAGTGGAATAATGATATTATAACCCTGGTCAAATTTCTCACCCTTTCACTTCAATTGAGACCAGTTATTATATGATGGAGGATGTTGGTTTGACAAATGTCCTCTGTCTGATAAAATTTTAACATTCCCAATGTTATGTGACAAATTTCCTCATTTTGTGACTATCTAATGGGATTTGGACCTTCCCGTAGTGGTGTGACAAACTTCCTCACAGTGTGTCTATCTGATGGGATTTGAACCTTCCTGTTGTGGTGTGACAAACTTCCTCACATTGTGTCTATCTGATGGGATTTGAACCTTCCCGTTGTGGTGTGTCAAACTTCCTCACAGTGTATCTGATGGGATTTGAACCTTCCTGTTGTGGTGTGACAAACTTCCTTACATTGTGTCTATCTGATGGGATTTGAACCTTCCCGTTGTGGTGTGACAAACTTCCTCACAGTGTGTCTATCTGATGGGATTTAAACCTTCCTGTTGTGGTGCGACAAACTTCCTCACAGTGTGTCTATCTGATGGGATTTGAACCTTCCCGTTGTGGTGTGACAAACTTCCTCACAGTGTGTCAATCTAATGGGATTTAAACCTTCCTGTTGTGGTGTGACAAATTTCCTCACAGTGTGTCAATCTAATGGGATTTGAACCTTCCCGTTGTGATGTGACAAACTTCCTTACATTGTGACAAACTTCCTCACAGTGTGTCAATCTGATGGGATTTGAACCTTCCCGTTGTGGTGTGACAAACTTCCTCACATTGTGTCTATCTGATGGGATTTGAACCTTCCTGTTGTGGTGTGACAAATTTCCTCACAGTGTGTCAATCTAATGGGATTTGAACCTTCCTGTTGTGGTGTGACAAACTTCCTTACATTGTGACAAACTTCCTCACAGTGTGTCAATCTGATGGGATTTGAACCTTCCCGTTGTGGTGTGACAAACTTCCTCACATTGTGTCTATCTGATGGGATTTGAACCTTCCTGTTGTGGTGTGACAAACTTCCTTACATTGTGTCTATCTGATGGGATTTGGACCTTCTCGTTGTGGTGTGACAAACTTCCTTACATTGTGTCTGATGGGATTTGAACCTTCCCGTTGTGGTGTGACAAACTTCCTCACATTGTGTCTATCTGATGGGATTTGAACCTTCCTGTTGTCGTGCGACAAACTTCCTCACAGTGTGTCTATCTGATGGGATTTGAACATTCCCGTTGTGGTGTGACAAACTTCCTCACAGTGTGTCAATCTGATGGGATTTGAACCTTCCCGTTGTGGTGCGACAAACTTCCTCACAGTGTGTCAATCTGATGGGGTTTGAACCTTCCTGTTGTGGCGTGACAAACTTCCTCACATTGTGTCTATCTGATGGGATTTGAACCTTCCTGTTGTGGTGTGTCAAACTTCCTCACATTGTGTCTATCTGATGGGATTTGAACCTTCCTATTGTGGTGTGACAAACTTCCTCACATTGTGTTTATCTGATGGGATTTGAACCTTTCCGTTATGGTGTGACAAACTTCATCACATTGTCTCTATCTGATGGGATTTAAATCTTTCTGATGTGGTGTAAGACACTGTTATCTATGACTCAAAACTTGGTTTATAGCTTGAGTACTTTTTTATTATTGACTTTTAACAACATTTCTAGAGTAATTTTTTTTTTAGTTTAATAATATTATTTTTATTTTTTTCAGGAAGGTCAAGCAAGTACAAGGAAACCTGGCATTGTATCCTTTTTTATGCAACACTTACATGGCTATAAATAGAATTTCTCTAATACTTGTGCTTGGGATTTGTTTTACTGATAGTAAATATTCACTCAGCATTTAGAAATTTTACATGTCATACTACAAAAATGTCTGCATACATGTATCTACATGTATGTGTGCTGTTGACCATTTTTGCCTTTAGTAAAATCCCGTTGACCTGTCTGTATGAGTCTAACACTTTAGTTGACATGTACATGTATTCCAAAATCCTTTTACATACTTTATTAATGTAATTATTGACCAAATATTTGCTGAGAATGAAGTGAAGCAATGATGGTTTATGTCCAAGTCTAGATTTTTTCATTCACTATTGAGGCAGTCAGTTCTTTGATGTGGAGAAATCCTGAGTACCAAGAGAAAATCACCAACCTTTGGCAAGTGAACTTGCAATTGAAACTTTTCTCACACCAAGATCTGCCTGTGTTGGATTGGAACCTAGGCAATGAGAGGTATGTGACTTACAATCATTTAGATCACTCGACTACCAAGGCCTGGACATAGAGAATAGAAGAATTTAGTAGGGTGTTTATTTACAGTAAAAAATCAACGATGCACTTAGGAGAGTGACTGAAAAAATGCTTATTAAAACAGGAATTTTATGTGAATAGAAAAATGAATAGTTTAGGCCCTAATTTTTATGTTCTCGGAATTGATCTGAGTCTCTCTGTCACCCAGTCTAACCTTTTTCTGTCTCATTTATTCAGTACTTTATTCATTGGTTTCCAAACAACAACATATATTGTTTGTTCTGGCATCTCAGAAGGTCAGATCTCTGATTGGTTAATGTTGAACACTGAAGTATTACCATGGTAATTACATGTATTTGGTCCTGAAATATTTTTAATTATTACACTTAGGATATATGCATATTGTTATTATTATTATTATATATTATTTATTTATTTTTTTTTTTTATTTATTATTTTTTTTTTTTTGATGATGATGATATTCCCGATTTTGGCTAAAATTTTAGCCATGCTAAACCTCTCATTTGTTTATCCTTAACTCTGTAAGAAAACGAAGAAATACTAAAAGTTACAAAGTTAGATATAAAAGTGGTGAAAGTTATAAAAGTGAGAAAGCAGAATTGTTAAAGAGAAGAGCCCAGCTTTCAGGGGAGATAACCAGTGTATTGACTGATATCAGCCATGTGGAAAATGACCTAGATAGAATAGGGAAAGAAATATTAGAAACAGGTTTAAATTGTTACTTGCTGTAGAATCTATTAAACAAAAGTATTTTTACAGGATACACCATCAGAATTGTTTATAAAATATACATGTATAAAAGAAATCTGTTCATTACAGGATACTTGTGATAAAACTGTTTCAGTACCATTGAATTATTTTGCAATTTTTGAGTTTGAATTTTGTTATTTTGTTAATTAAAAAAATATTAATGAGAAGATTTTGTGGAATTGGGTATTGAGAATATGAATTCAAAAGGGGGCTTGTCAATTAATAACTTTGTTAATCACTAGCATTATTTAATATCCTATGAACATTTATGGTTTACAATCATTTCAAACTAGATCATGTAGACTTCTTCCCTAGGTCTTTATTTTTAGCAAATTTGACCTTGAATTGTTTGATTTCAATATAAAATGATAATAACATAAGAACTTGTCAGGAAAACATTATCTAAATTGCTTTGATCTGCAGAAAAAATCATGTCATTTGCTAAATTTAAGACAGGTTACACAATCCAGTTACCATATTGTACAGTTAAAACTATAAACATAATTTTTTTTCAACAACAAAGAGTTCCATCAGAGTTGTCTTCCTTGGTGATATGACTAGTGCACTATCAAAGTCACAGACAATTAGATAATAAGCTTTACCATTATTAGTTCTTGAACTGTCTGTTGTTTATAGAAAGTTTGTTCAGTCACATAGCTTATAAAATAAATGTTTTGATAATACAGTACTGTGATAGACAAATGTCTTTCTAACAGGGCCAAAGAATTGGGGTTCCTTTAGGTATAGGACAGGTGGCCTTATGTAGGTTTTTTGTATATCTATAGAAATATACATTAGGGATACCATCTGGCATATACAACTTCATATAGGGGTGAAATTTAATACAGACTATAATTTTATTTTAGAAACAGACTATGAAAAACATAAATATGACATAGATGATATTCGACGTAGAACAACATTGTGCCAAATGTTTTCACAGCAGTGTATGGATACAGTTAAGGAATATGAAGAATTCACTAACAGAATAAACAGAAAAGTGGACCATGTTATACAGCGGTCAAAGCAAGTGAAAAAAATTGATAAAAGAATAAATTTACAAAATTGTCTTGAAATTAGAATTCTCATTCTTTTACACAATGTATTGGTATAAAATGACACACATTCTGGTTGGTTAAATCTTCTCTTTTGCAATGCCTAGATATAAAATGACACACAATCTGATTGGTTAAATCTTCTCTTTTGCAATGCCTAGATATAAAATGACACACAATCTGATTGGTTAAATCTTCTCTTTTGCAATGCCTACATATTAAATCAAAAGATCACATATCTACATGTGTATGTCAATTTTTCATCAATAGAAAAAAACATTCTTAAGCTACAGTCCTTACAGAAACTGGCTCGGCAGATATTTATTTTCATTTGTGTCAGAAGGTCATCAGGTCACTAGAAGGTTAATATTGGACTCTGAAGCATTATATTGGTAACTATTTGGCCTTTAAATTTCTTTTAATTATTCCGTACTCCTAAAATTAAATGTACCTTGTTATTTTTGTTATATATTTTGGTTGAAAAATTGTTTAAATTCTTATTTGTTGTTTTCATTTGGCTTTTTTAGCTACAAAACTTTCAAAATCATGGCATCTGGCTGCTTTTTAAAAAATTCAGGAAATTCCTTTAATATAAACCCAATATAATCCAGAGATGTTAATTTTGCCACAACATATTCTGAACATAGTTTTATCGATTGTTTGATTAATTGGGGTTTTACAACCTGGTCAAGAATATTTCACTTATATCAAGATGTTATCCGCTATAGATTAGGTGGGAAAAAAATTGGTTTTTGCACTGAGTTGGGAAGGATGTTAAAGCATTCCTATATAATACCAGTCATTGGTATTTAGGAGCTTCAAAAAGAACTTGTACTTTCTGTTTCTACATTTTACATGTAAATGATGAGTGCTGAGAAAAAAATTACTACCTATTTTTTAATGTTGGTCAGATCTGGTCAGAATTTTGAACCCTGACCTTCTCTATATTGACCAAGCACTTGATCAAATTGAACAGCTGTAGTATTGAACTTATAAAAATAGCTTTACAAAAGATGTATTACTTTTTTGTAACAGAAAATCTACAGAATCAGAAGAATATTACAGTAGAAAGAAAAGTTCCACTGAAGATGACCACTACAGTGACCAGTCTGGACTAGAAACTAAATGTGCTGTAAGTTTTAGATGGTTCAGTGCACACCTATCATATTATTATCACACCATTTGACATTTTCTCCAGTACCCATTCAAAATTGTGAATTTTATAATGTTTGGTTAAAAAAAGTGTGTTTTTTGTTACTTGGTTAAATGTACTTGTATTTAGGGAACCAGCTTGGTTTAATTGCCTATATAATTGTAAGAATATTTAGGTAACATAAAATAGAAAGAAATAAATCTAAACATAATTAACATTCGTAATAATATAAATCTTCAAGACATACTTTGTATATAATTACATTATATTTATTGATTTATTACTATATGGGCAACTCAAATCAAACTGGAAATGGAGTGCTACGGTTGAATGTAGATATCTTATACTCCATTATGAATTAAGATAGTTTGTGACATATCTGAAGTTAAAGAGAAAGAGATATAAACAACTGTTACAGAAATCAAGTGGGAATGGGGAGGGGCTTATACATTTGAAAAAAAAAATTAATATCATTTCTATTTTCTTTTTTTGCTGGAAATCTTAAATATCTATGTTCAAGATAAAAAATTTAACTATTTGGTTTTTGTCAAGCCTGGCATCGCCATAAGGTGAGACTAAGGTGTTACTTTTCCGGTGTCGTCGGTGGCGGTGGTGACGCGTCAAAATGTGAAAGTTTATATTAAAGTCAAAAACTAACCAAGCAAGACATTTAATTCCGTTGAATTGTTTATATAATTAGCAGTTTCATTGTCAAATATTTTTAAGAATAAAAATAAGAAAATAAAGACAAATGATGATAAGGGACAATTGTGATTGTTTAGATAATCATATGGAAGACATGCTAGTATGTTGAGCTTGTTATCATTTCCTTGATGTTTTTTTATTGTGATATATAAGTTAGAGATGCTTGTATGTTTGTTTGTTTGTTTTAATTCCATTCTTTTTATAATTGTAGAGAAACATTAGAGAGACATGCCAGTATGTTGGATCTTTTCTAAATCAGGTTTTACAGGGATCATTTGGCACTGATAAAACAGAATTGTAAGTGAAGTACAACTTGTCTAAATTAGATGCTCTCTGGTTTATGATTTTGTTTTTATAAGTGAAGTTTTTTGCATACTCAGGTTAAGATAACCAGTATTATTATTATATTGGTAATTTTATGTTCTGGTAAAAATTGTTTTGTTTAAACAGGTTTTCAGGTAACTCAAATTTTACTTACTCACACTCTGTATTTACTCAATAACTTTGCTGATTTACTCAGTCACTCACACTTATTCACTGATAGTTGAATGTAGAATGCCAGTAAAACTCACTTGTTCAAATCTTCTAGATATCTTCAAGAATGGCTGATTTCATCTCAATATACATGTAAGTTACATGATTGTACATGTAGATCATTTGGAAATAAAACTTCTTTTTCAAACTTTATCATTATTATTATTAATTTTTGGTTCATTTTAGCCAGAGAAAGAGAGATGTGTTATGGACGGAAGTAGAAAAAGTCTTGAGTGAATTTTCAGTTTTGCAGATATGTGGTGCATTAATCACAAATACACAAGATACAACCATAAATTTACATGAAATGACAACAAAAATTGACATCAGAAAAGACGCTGAAAATCTAAGGTTTGATTTTATATATTAAACAAATTATAATGTTGTACATTAGCGTATACTATGTATATATACTCTATACTATATATATATATATATATATATATATATATATACATGTATATATAGTATAGAGTTATACTCCCTTATAGTGCCACTAAACAACTTTACTTACCTCCCTTTTCTTTTTTATCAGTGTCTCAAAATCCCAAAGTCTTTTTTAATTTACCACATTGGTGACTCAGTGGTAAAGCACATAGCTAGATAGCTGGAGGTTGGGGGTTTCAAACCCTGGCCTGATAATACATAAGTCTTTAAAGTTTGAGTTACTGCTTCCTCATCTGGTGCTTTGTGTTGAAGTGAAAAGGGCAAAGTATCGAGTGGTTCATACAGTGCCTGAATAATGTGACTCGGGGAGTAGTATGCTTGTTTGCAGCATACTAACTCATTGAACTAGCACCATTGCAAAAAGTTGCCTGAACTACATTCGTCTATTACATATGCTGCTTCAGATTTTAATAAAATTATTAATTATTGTTGGTTGCCTAGCCATGTTGGTATAAAAGGCAACAGTAAAGCTGATTCAGCTGCTAAAGCAGCATTATCTAAACAAATAACTACTAGTTTTGTTCCTCATACTGATTTAAAGCCATTGATATACAATTATATCAATGATCAGTGGTCAAATCAATGGAACAATCAAGAACATAACAAGTTACATTCTGTACAGCCTTGTCTGGGATTTACACCTTTGTTTCAATATAGTAGACATGAGGGTTGTCCTTAAATGCTGTAGAATCGGTCATTAATTTAACTCATTCTTTTTTTTTTAAAGGGAAATCGACCTCCCCAATGTGTACCTTGTCAAAGTCGACAATCTCACAGTCCAGCAAAATTGGACTGTGTTGACTTTGCTCCTACAAGGAATACTTTTTATTCAGTAAAGTCCACAGACATCAAATTTTAAACTTCCTTTGGGAAATGAACTTGTTCAATAAAAAATAATTTTTATCATATATTATCCAGGCTTTTATTATAACTTATCTGTAATATTACTGCTTTTTATCAGTTTAGTAATTGTTTTAGAATATATTCTATTTAGTTCACATACATTTAATTTTATGTATTGTTATATTTTTAACATTCTTTAGCTGTAATAATGCTGAATCGGCTTTAAACAATAACTCACTCACTCACTGTTCAAGGCAGTCTATAATACACATTTGCACATCTCACAATACACAAATTTGTTTCTAGATTAATCCTCAGAGATTAATAGCCATGCATTTGTTATACATTGCTGAAAATTACTGATGTGATGTTAAACAAGATTGCAGTCAAACAACCAACCAATCTTTTTATGTTTCACTGGTTTTCTTGAGTTTTACAAAAACTCCTTTATTATGCCAAAATCAAACTGAATAATGGTGGCAATCAATCAAGATTTAAATGTATTTTGATATTTAAGGTACTCGTCACTTTTGTAGTTAAATGGTAAAGGTGTTAGCTTTCAAGTCTAAGGTTTCTGACCACAGTGGGTTTGAACCTGGTCAGGTAAAATGTTTTCTCCCTGTTGCGGACCTCCACTGGTTGGCTTTTTACAGCTTTAATGGACTGAGTGGTCTGTGATAATTATCTGTTACATTGCGTATTTGTGTTTAGAACACCCTTGTCTCATTATGAATAGCTGAAAAATTTCTAGTGACAGACATTCAGATTGCTCCTGAATATTTTTGTTGAACAGGCTCCAGTTTTACAATAAATTTTGAAATAAGACTTTTCTTAACAGAAATTTTGCAGATTTATCTTTTGTTTTTAGATTTTGTCAATTATAAAAATATTCAAGATTTTTAGTTTTGATTTTAAGCATAACTTCATGCTTATAACAAATAAAATGTGACTTTTTAAAAAATGCTTTTCCATAGTTCCAAAAAACAATGGAAAAAATGGCTAAATTTAAGTTAAGGAAAATCTAACTAAGTTAAGAAATGTCTGCATTATGTTCAGATGTTTATTTTTTAATTTTAAATTTTAATTTAAATTTTTACAGATTCAAGTACGAGAAATCTGGACATTTCACTGATGTATCTAGCCCACCTACTCTACTTAAAAGTGTTCATCAGCTACTACAGGTAAGCAGTAGTGTAGATTAGAGACAATTAAAGTATTTTTACGGTGTTCCACAGTGTTTATAACTAAAAATCCTGCAAAATCTTCGTAAAATTAAATGGACTTAAGCTTTTGTTATTTTTCACTTGCCTGATTATGATTACTGATGCACTGATTACAATAGAACAACTTAAAGTTTATAATCAGTATTAGGTTTGCTCTGATTACAATAAAACAATTCTGTAATCAGGATAATTTTTAACTACTTTGTCATCTTATTATCATGCTGTTTTTGTATTCAATTTTTTTGTGATTTTCTTTGTAAGCTTCCCAGTTTATTATTACTTAATCTCTGATAAAATTTTACGGATCACAGTGCCTCTCACTGCCTGGGTTCGAATCCCACTCAGGACAGATCCTAGTGTGAGAAAGTTTGTCAGTTCGCTTACCGAAGGTCGGTGGCACTACGGTTTCTTCCACCATTCCAGAACTGACCGCCTTGAAATAAGTGAAAGATTCTTGACTGGGGCGTAAAACACCATTACTCCCTCCACTCCACTCTGATAAAATTTGACAGAATGGCAGCAAAAAATTGAGGTTTTACTGTAGTACATTTAGTAATACTTACATGCTCTCTTTACAGGAGAATCAGGTACAACAGATACAACGATTTATCGAAACAGAGAAACACAACAATGAGGCTTGGAAACTAGAACAACAGTTGAAAGAGGTCAAAGGTCAAATTGATGAGAAGATCCAAAAACAATTCAAGAAGCAGAATGATCTTAAAGTAGTTCGGTAATAGACCTTATATCACCAACTGACAAAAGAAAACTTGCACAGCATTGACTGGTTTTGCCTCTAATTTCTTATACATGTATTTATATAACTTACTAACAATAAGTAAAATTATTTTATATTTGAAATTACCACTTTATAAAGGTAGTTTTTAAAAGATAAGATTTAGGTCATTTATTTATTACGTATTGTGTTTATGATATTTAATGAAATTATAACAAAGTTTGATAGGACCTCTTTATACATGACTGCATTTTAAAAAGTTTCAGTTAACTACAGAAATACAATCATGTAATGCATTGAGAATTTGTACTTCTTTATACAAAGATAATATGTGTAATGCAATGACAATTTATACATGTACTTCTTTGTACAGAGATAAAATATGTAACTTTTCACTATGTATGGTACTTGTATTTTCAGTTTGTTTGGGGTTTAGATCAAGTGAAGGTTGAGCAAATATTGTTCTGTTGCCTGTACTCTTAAATTGCTATTTATTCTGTTAATTATATCATATCAATAATCAGAAATATTTATCACTTTGTTTGATCAAGTATTGTCATATTTTACCCAGGTTCAAAATTTTAATTTAATGGTTGATTGATTCACTTAAAAGGGGTTTTATGTCCCAGTCAAGAATATTTAACTTATATTGAGATGCCACCAGCTATAGGTGAAGTGGCAGAAATTTATAACTTTGCAGTGTGCTTAGAGCTATGTGCAGGTGAGGGTTCTTTTGCATGACAAACCTGCCATGACACGGGGCATAGGGTTTTACGGTCTTATCCAAATGACACAGTGACTTTCATTTCGTAATGCCAAGTGCTTGGCGAAAGAACAGTCACTACCAATTTTCATGACCCAGCCTAAGTTTGAACTGCCGATCACCCACTTATGAAGCAAGCACTCTACCAACTGAGCTACTGTAGTGGTATCTTTATTGGCAAGGCAGATTTTTTTTATTGTACATAGATATTAATATAACAAGTTTTGAATTATTGTATTACAGTTTGTATACAGATACAGAAATAGAACTGGCTGGAAAAAAAGTGGTGATGCACTACATAAATGAAGAATCTAATAGACTCCGAGAGAAAATAGCTAAATGTCTGCGGGAGAAAGAAATCCTTGTAACCAAATATCAGAAAATACAAGACTTTAAAGATCTAGCTGTAAGACTGTTGATTTATGACTAACTCATTGTATAAATGAAGCATGAATGTGATATAGTTGTCTGAATGAGTAGAGTGAGGAATGTGTCAGTCAGTGTTCCCCATTCACATTATATAGATGAAGCATGAATGTGTTTTAATTACCTGAATGAGTAGAGTGAGGTAATGTGTCAGTCAATGTTCTCCAACTCACATTGTATAGAGGAAGCATGAATGTGATATAGTTGTCTGAATGAGTAGAGTGAGGTAATGTGTCAGTCAGTGTTCTCCCACTCCCATTGTATAAATGAAGCATGAATGTGTTTTAATTACCTGAATGAGTAGAGTGAGGTAATGTGTCAGTCAATGTTCTCCCACTCCCATTGTATAAATGAAGCATGAATGTGTTTTAATTACCTGAATGAGTAGAGTGAGGTAATGTGTCAGTCAGTTGTTTTCCCACTCCCATTGTATAAATGAAGCATGAATGTGTTTTAATTACCTGAATGAGTAGAGTGAGGTAATGTGTCAGTCAATGTTCTCCCATTCACATTGTATAAATGAAGCATGAATGTGATATAGTTGTCTGAATGAGTAGAGTGAGGTAATGTGTCAGTCAGTTGTTTTCCCACTCCCATTGTATAAATGAAGCATGAATGTGTTTTAATTACCTGAATGAGTAGAGTGAGGTAATGTGTCAGTCAGTTGTTTTCCCACTCCCATTGTATAAATGAAGCATGAATGTGTTTTAATTACCTGAATGAGTAGAGTGAGGTAATGTGTCAGTCAGTTGTTTTCCCACTCCCATTGTATAAATGAAGCATGAATGTGTTTTAATTACCTGAATGAGTAGAGTGAGGTAATGTGTCAGTCAGTTGTTTTCCCACTCCCATTGTATAAATGAAGCATGAATGTGTTTTAATTACCTGAATGAGTAGAGTGAGGTAATGTGTCAGTCAATGTTCTCCAACTCACATTGTATAGATGAAGCATGAATGTGATATAGTTGTCTGAATGAGTAGAGTGAGGTAATGTGTCAGTCAGTTGTTCTCCCACTCCCATTGTATAAATGAAGCATGAATGTGTTTTAATTACCTGAATGATTAGAGTGAGGTAATGTGTCAGTCAGTTGTTCTCCAACTCCCATTGTATAAATGAAGCATGAATGTGTTTTAATTACCTGAATGAGTAGAGTGAGGTAATGTGTCAGTCAATGTTCTCCAACTCACATTGTATAGATGAAGCATGAATGTGATATAGTTGTCTGAATGAGTAGAGTGAGGTAATGTGTCAGTCAGTTGTTTTCCCACTCCCATTGTATAAATGAAGCATGAATGTGTTTTAATTACCTGAATGAGTAGAGTGGGGTAATGTGTCTGTCAATGTTCTCCGACTCAAATAGTAGAGTTGAAGCATGAATGTTATATATATATTTTTCTTGCACCCCAGATAGAAATTTCCATATAAATAGCGGTGCTAGATATTTCCATCTTGCACCCCACTGTACAAGATAGCTTACACGCACTTTTTCCCTCGAAGATTTATCAATGGAATCACTGGTGTATTGATACTTTGAAAACCGCTTTGAACCCAAGAATCTGGCAAACCTTTGCACAAACAAATAAATGGAACAGATAATACTACAGTTTAAATTTAAAATGTAATTTTAAAGATTTTTTTCTACATCAATAACAAGTTTATTTCATATTACATTATTTTCAAAATGACGTAATTTTTTTATGACGTAATGTTAATAAGAATTATGACGTCACGCTTTTTCCTGTCTTTTGTATTCACATGCCACTTCCATCATATGTTGAATTTTGATTTTTAATAGAATTTGTATATTTTGTGGTGCAAGAAATAGAATCAATCACTACTTATGTAGTCAGATAGGGAAATCTCAACCCGCTTTCTAATATATCTTGTCCAGAACTCGGCAAGCCTCGTTCTGGACCAGATATATTAAAACTCTGGTTGAGATTTCCCTATCTGGCACCACAAGTAGTGATAGATTCTTTTAATCTGAATACAGAGTACAGTTTTGACTAACTATAAACAAAAATTATAAGTAAAGAGTTATATTGAAATTATCATTCTAATGTTAGATTGAAACTGAAACTGTTATGTGTATCGATGGTCAGACAATATCTTATTAAACTTCTGTTAATTTTCTTTTATAGGATAAGAAACAGAATTTGATTAGAGTACTTGTAAAACAAAATGCCAGTGCAAGGTCAAGGTTAGATGCTCAACAGGAAGAGGTAAGATAAAGTAAAGAAAACAGAGTTACTTCCCCTGTATTATACATGAGCATTATATCTCTTACTTCATACTCAAAATATTACTTGTGTTAGTGTCTCAAATAACATCCACTAGTTTTTAGCTCATGCTAAAAAGGCTATACTTGTATTAACATAAATTATGGAAATTTTTTGTGTGTATGTGTTCAAAATTTTCTGCAAATACTGCAAAGATGATTTAGTACACCTTAAGTTCAATAGAGGCTTGTTCGCAAAAATTACTTGTATATATAATTTATTATCAAAAAGAACTGTGGATTGATTATACAAGCCTCATTGTCATATCAGTGATGTTATGTAGAGTCATACTGACATCACCAAGTTATTAATGGCTGTCAGAAGTCTTGACTTTTATTAAAATTTTAAATTCATAAATAATTTTATTAATTTCTTGAAGTTTTTGATGTATTTTGGGAGCCAGATAAGACCCATGTAAAATATACTAGTATTCCTTTTGCACAAATGTTTAGCACTATAAAAATAAGTCCAATATGACAACAAACATAAACCTTTTTCTTATTTAAGAAACAAACCAAACAAATTGATTTTGGGCCAGGGCGGGATGGACGGGATAACAAAAAAAAAAAAAAAAAAAAAAAAAAAAAAAAAAAAAAAAAAAAAAAAAAAAAAAAAAATCAACAACCAAAACAACCCAAAATTAGAAGCAAAACATTTTTTTATATTTATATATTATATACATGTGTATAGATTTATTGCTCCATAGCATGATAGGTATTTCTTAAATAATTTTAGATATCAAAGTTTCACTGTATTTGAGTTTAATGTGAATTTATTGTTTGGTATAAACATGTTTTTTTCTTTAAATGTAATAGGTTTGTTTGTATATTAATTTGGTAGATACAGGCCAACTTATTTAAACCAAACCACAAGATGAATGGATGTTAATTAACTGGTGCAAATAAAATTAGAGATTTTATTATCAATTATCCCCCTTTGGGGAGAATCTTGTTTAAAAATCTTGTCAGTTTGTTTTTCAAAGTTAACTGGTTTCTCTCTTTACAAATACTTCTATTTGTTGTCAAGCCTGGCATCGCCATAAAGCAAGACTTAGGTGTTACTTTTCTGGTGTCGGTGGTGACGGGGGCATGTCAGAATGTGAAAGTTTATGTTAATGTAATGTATTTTCTACTTGATCAAAAACTAACTAGGCAAGACATTTAAATCTGTGAAATTCTTGTTTTAACTTGTGATATCTGATTGCTTTGATACAGTGTATACATTGTAAGTGAAAGAATCTTGACTGTTGTAAAAACTGTTTTTCTTCTACACTTTACCTATTGCCTGGTACTGCAAAACCTCAATAAAAACCACCTAGGAGACCTTAGTATTGTATTGAACTTTATTATGTAGCAATATATGTTTCACATAGAAATAAAATGATAAATTCCGAGGTGTTAGCCTGCAATATATATCGATATTTGCACGCAAACTTTGTTACAGTTCGAGGTCTCCCAAATCCATTTTTCATATTACACACTTTGTTACATGACACTGTTGTCTGAATAATGGCTGAAGAAATCATTCAGTTCCAAAAATGATATTGCACTAGTTCTTATATCAATATGTAAGAACAAGTGCAATGTTTGTGTATTTTGAGACAAAAATGTTATTTTAGATGAAATACAAGTGGGACGCAAATGAAATATATTTTGCTATATAATAAAAGAGTTATTGAACTGATATTATGAAATATTGTCCCGTAATGACTTGCAAGCTCGTACAAATTTTGAGTCAACTGGGGACAATATTTACAATGTCAGTTCAATACCCCTATATTATAGACTGATGGTCTTTATGTAGTTGTTCCTTTTGATTGAAATATGACGCAATGATTTTAATGACAGGTTGCCATCATATATCTTAAAATTTCAGATTCAGAGTTATATTCAGAGGTCTTTGCTATCTCATGAAACTGAAGCAAAATCCTTGTCTACAGATTTACATGGGTGTGTTGTAACAGAAATTGACAAATTTACAGGACTAGTGTTACCCTACCTGTTGTTTACATTAGATACAGACAGGTAAGTACACAGGTGTGTTGTAACAGAAATTGACAAATTTACAGGACTAGTGTTACCCTACCTGTTGTTTACATTAGATACAGACAGGTAAGTACACAGGTGTGTTGTAACAGAAATTGACAAATTTACAGGACTAGTGTTACCTTACCTGTTGTTTACATTAGATACAGACAGGTAAGTACACAGGTGTGTTGTAACAGAAATTGACAAATTTACAGGACTAGTGTTACCTTACCTGTTGTTTACCTTAGATACAGACAGGTAAGTACACAGGTGTGTTGTAACAGAAATTGACAAGTTTACAGGACTAGTATTACCTTACCTGTTGTTTACCTTAGATACAGACAGGTAAGTACACAGGTGTGTTGTAACATAACTGACAAGTTTACAGGACTAGTATTACCTTACCTGTTGTTTACCTTAGATACAGACAGGTACATACACAGGTGTGTTGTAACATAACTGACAAGTTTACAGGACTATATTGTTTACCTTAGATACAGACAGGTAAGTACACAGGTGTGTTGTAACAGAAATTGACAAGTTTACAGGACTAGTGTTACCTTACCTGTTGTTTACATTAGATACAGACAGGTAAGTACACAGGTGTGTTGTAACAGAAATTGACAAATTTACAGGACTAGTGTTACCTTACATGTTGTTTACCTTAGATACAGACAGGTAAGTACACAGGTGTGTTGTAACAGAAATTGACAAGTTTACAGGACTAGTATTACCTTACCTGTTGTTTACCTTAGATACAGACAGGTAAGTACACAGGTGTGTTGTAACATAACTGACAAGTTTACAGGACTAGTATTACCTTACCTGTTGTTTACCTTAGATACAGACAGGTACATACACAGGTGTGTTGTAACATAACTGACAAGTTTACAGGACTATATTGTTTACCTTAGATACAGACAGGTAAGTACACAGGTGTGTTGTAACAGAAATTGACAAATTTACAGGACTAGTGTTACCCTACCTGTTGTTTACATTAGATACAGACAGGTAAGTACACAGGTGTGTTGTAACAGAAATTGACAAATTTACAGGACTAGTGTTACCTTACCTGTTGTTTACCTTAGATACAGACAGGTAAGTACACAGGTGTGTTGTAACAGAAATTGACAAGTTTACAGGACTAGTATTACCTTACCTGTTGTTTACCTTAGATACAGACAGGTAAGTACACAGGTGTATTGTAACATAACTGACAAGTTTACAGGACTAGTATTACCTTACCTGTTGTTTACCTTAGATACAGACAGGTACATACACAGGTGTGTTGTAACATAACTGACAAGTTTACAGGACTATATTGTTTACCTTAGATACAGACAGGTAAGTACACAGGTGTGTTGTAACAGAAATTGACAAGTTTACAGGACTAGTGTTACCTTACCTGTTGTTTACATTAGATACAGACAGGTAAGTACACAGGTGTGTTGTAACAGAAATTGACAAATTTACAGGACTAGTGTTACCTTACCTGTTGTTTACCTTAGATACAGACAGGTAAGTACACAGGTGTGTTGTAACAGAAATTGACAAGTTTACAGGACTAGTATTACCTTACCTGTTGTTTACCTTAGATACAGACAGGTAAGTACACAGGTGTGTTGTAACATAACTGACAAGTTTACAGGACTAGTATTACCTTACCGGTTGTTTACCTTAGATACAGACAGGTACATACACAGGTGTGTTGTAACATAACTGACAAGTTTACAGGACTATATTGTTTACCTTAGATACAGACAGGTAAGTACACAGGTGTGTTGTAACAGAAATTGACAAGTTTACAGGACTAGTGTTACCTTACCTGTTGTTTACATTAGATACAGACAGGTAAGTACACAGGTGTGTTGTAACATAACTGACAAGTTTATAGGACTAGTATTACCTTACATGTTGTTTACCTTAGATACAGACAGGTAAGTACACAGGTGTGTTGTAACATAACTGACAAGTCTACATGACTAGTATTACCTTACATGTTGTTTACTTTAGATACAGACAGGTAAGTACACAAGTGTGTTGTAACATAACTGACAAGTCTACATGACTAGTATTACCTTACATGTTGTTTACTTTAGATACAGACAGGTAAGTACACAGGTGTGTTGTAACATAACTGACAAGTTTACATGACTAGTATTACCTTACCTGTTGTTAACCTTAGATACACACAGGTAAGCTTTTAACAGAAACGTATTACTTACCTATGATAAACGATAAAATATCTACAGATTTTGTATATCACTTTGTCCTTCTATGTACAAGTATGTGTGTGGATGACATTATGTTTGAAATTGCTATATCAAATGAGAACCACATCATGTGTGTAAGGGCTTAAGCTATGAGAACCAAATTATTGTGTTGCCTGACTAGGCGACATATAGGGATTACTTTCGTCGGCGTCGGCGGCGTCCGGATTTCCTTGTCCGGAGCATAACTTTGGTGTAGTATGTTCAAATGACTCCAAACTTGGTGTACATGTTTCTGGCAATGACTCGAAGTGCAGTGCACAAGAACCACAACTCTATCTTGTTCAGTTTTTGAATTATTTCCCTTTGATCGATTTTTACACGACATTTATTAATCACTTCTATATTAACAACACCTTAACACACTTGGATGCCTGAGTAAATGTAAGGTGTGATTTGATACAATGGCTGCTTACAACAATAGGTGAGACAATACCTCTCACCATCGAGTCCCAAATCAGTTGATTATTGGCTTTTGGGACCTGCAAATTTGTTTGCAAAATCGAATACTTCTCAAAATAGGACCTCCAAAAATTGAGACCTTTTTAATATAGAGTTAAGAACAAATATTGATGGGACCTGAAAAATACCTCTCAAAATTGAGTACCTCTCAAAACTGAATCCCTCGAAATCGAGACCCGACTGTACTATGCAGTGTCAGGCGACACATCTGTTTCAAAGAAACATATCTAGTGTGTATTGTATGTAGATATATCAATCGAGAACCAGATCATTAAATCATGTGTGTAAGGACTGAATAACAAATTAAAACAAATTTATAAGTGTTATATTTGTAGCTTTGAGAAGCAAATTAAGTGTGAACTGGCTGTTACTTTAAAAACCAATTACAGTTGACTCTCGTTAATTCGAAATCGGTTAAATCGAAATGATATAAACGGTCCCGTCAGATCGCTATGTATTTCTATGCAAATTTGTGTGTTTAAATCGAAATACCGAAATTCGAAATTTTGCTTAAATCGAAGTGAATTTTCAGTCCAGATTACAAAATATAATGAAAATTCCAACGTTTAAACCGAAATATACTTTCCTTGTTTATCGTAGTTTGGATTTGTTAATAATTACATGTGCACAAAAATATTTTATCTTAAAAATGTTGATTTATACCTGAAATAATTAGTCCATCTCTTGTTTAAGAAGTGTTTATAGTAACAAAGTGACGGTTTACTTTGAAGATTTATTTCTGACTCAAAATACACATGAAAAAGGAAGTCGGAATCCCATGCTATTTTCATGATTTTCTCTTCCGGTCAGGTCATAGTAAACTTTCTGTCAGTAAAAGGAAAAATTTCATTGGTGTAAAATTAAAAAGTGGACGGTCCACTACTTCCACAGTCATTGATCACAAGAATACCCAACGCTAATCGCCACGCTTAAACTTAATTGATCTGTCGAGCCAAATGGTATACACCATTCAGCTACTGTGACATGGCAAGCCATGATTTTAATAATCACAAAGGTCGGACACTAAGGATTACAGATGAAGAAGTTATGATTATGAATAAAAGAAACTTTAACTGAGCCTCGCCCGATGATAGTCAGTGTTTAACAAATTTCAATGGAACCTTGTAGCTTCCGGTGAAGTTTCCGATTTACTTATTTTATTGTTCAAAAAACTTTAGTTTGTTGAGCTTTACATTAACATAGAAAAATTTAAAATTATTTTTAATTTTTAATGTTTAATTTTATCTTAATCTTCAATTTTCAATGTCAATTGTAAGCATTATAATATATAACAGCATATACGTGACGTCAATAGAGGAGCGCTTTACTATTAGAGTTATCTCCCGTTTCTGATCGTTAGTAATCAAAACGTTTAATTCGAAATTCTGATAAATCGAAATTTTTCATCTGACCCCTCCAATTTTGAATTAACGAGAGTCAACTGTATACAGCTTTATAAATTTGAGAGTAACATAATTTACATTTATTTTTTTATTTTGGCAATTGAAATCTGATTAAAATTTTTTTTTTTTTTTTTAAATTTTGACACAAAAATTAGTTATATATCAATATATTCAATATGAAAAGTATGTCAGAAATAGATGTTTCCAAAACAATTAAAGTGGCTCTTAGTTGAATTTCTTATGTTAATGATGGAGGATGGCTACTATTATTAAATGAGAGAGTGGAGAAGTAATGTGTTTTATGCCCCAGTCAAGAATCTTTCTCTTATTTTGAGACGGTCAGTTGTGGGATGGTGATGGAAACCAGAGTGCCGTAGAAAACCACCCACCTTTGGAAAGTGAACTGACAAACTTTCTCACTCTAGGATCTGTCCCGAGTGGGATTTGAACCCAGGCTGTGAGAGGCGCTGTGATCTGAAAGCGTGTGCTTTAGACCACTTGGCCACCGAGGCCCCTTTTGATTAAATGAGATAGTAGGCTTAATTTTGTTTTTTTCATGGGTAATGAAAACCACAAAATTGAATGTCAATGAAGATATTTAATTACCAAGGCTCTTAATAGGGCTCAAAATACACATGAAAAAGGAAGTTGGTATCCCATGCTATTTTCATGATTTTCTCTTCCGGTCAGGTCATAGTAAACTTTCTGTCAGTAAAAGGAAAAATTTCATTGGTGTAAAATTAAAAAGTGGACGGTCCACTACTTCCACAGTCATTGATCACAAGAATACCCAACGCTAATCGCCACGCTTAAACTTAATTGATCTGTCGAGCCAAATGGTATACACCATTCAGCTACTGTGACATGGCAAGCCATGATTTTAATAATCACAAAGGTCGGACACTAAGGATTACAGATGAAGAAGTTATGATTATGAATAAAAGAAACTTTAACTGAGCCTCGCCCGATGATAGTCAGTGTTTAACAAATTTCAATGGAACCTTGTAGCTTCCGGTGAAGTTTCCGATTTACTTATTTTATTGTTCAAAAAACTTTAGTTTGTTGAGCTTTACATTAACATAGAAAAATTTAAAATTATTTTTAATTTTTAATGTTTAATTTTATCTTAATCTTCAATTTTCAATGTCAATTGTAAGCATTATAATATGTAACAGCATATACGTGACGTCAATAGAGAAGCGCTTTACTATTAGAGTTATCTCCCGTTTCTGATCGTTAGTAATCAAAACGTTTAATTCGAAATTCTGATAAATCGAAATTTTTCATCTGACCCCTTCAATTTTGAATTAACGAGAGTCAACTGTATATAGCTTTATAAATTTGAGAGTAACATAATTTACATTTATTTTTTTATTTTGGCAATTGAAATCTGATTAAATTTTTTTTTTTTTTTTTAAATTTTGACACAAAAATTAGTTATATATCAATATATTCAATATGAAAAGTATGTCAGAAATAGATGTTTCCAAAACAATTAAAGTGGCTCTTAGTTGAATTTCTTATGTTAATGATGGAGGATGGCTACTATTATTAAATGAGAGAGTGGAGAAGTAATGTGTTTTATGCCCCAGTCAAGAATCTTTCTCTTATTTTGAGACGGTCAGTTCTGGGATGGTGGTGGAAACCAGAGTGCCCGGAGAAAACCACCCACCTTTGGAAAGTGAACTGACAAACTTTCTCACTCTAGGATCTGTCCCGAGTGGGATTTGAACCCAGGCTGTGAGAGGCGCTGTGATCTGAAAGCGTGTGCTTTAGACCACTTGGCCACCGAGGCCCCTTTTGATTAAATGAGATAGTAGGCTTAATTTTGTTTTTTTCATGGGTAATGAAAACCACAAAATTGAATGTCAATGAAGATATTTAATTACCAAGGCTCTTAATAGGGTTTTTTTTTCTTATTTCTCAAAAATGATTTTCATGAAATTTTGTTTCAACAAAATTCTTTTAAATTGCAAAACCTTAAACTTTTAACCAATCAAATATTAATGATTCTACAGTACTTCTTCTTCCTCATACTTTTAACCAATCAAATATTAATAATTCTACATTACTTGTTCTTCCTCATACTTTTAACCAATCAAATAATAATGATTCTACATTACTTGTTCTTCCTCATACTTTTAACCAATCAAATAATAATGATTCTACATGTACATTACTTGTTCTTCCTCAAACTTTTAACCAATCAAATATTAATTAACTTTACATTACTTGTTCTTCCTCAAACTTTTAACCAATCAAATAATAATGATTCTACATTACTTGTTCTTCCTCAAACTTTTAACCAATCAAATATTAATTAACTCTACATTACTTGTTCTTCCTACACTTCATTCTCTAGAGCCTGTCTTATAAGGCAAATAAATGTTAAGTCAAATAACCTTTTTCATAAAAATTATTGTCATGTGTCTTTAAATTTTTATTTCAGTTCTTTGAAAGTTGCCATTGCTGATCTGTCAATAAACCAATCAACACATCCAGTTTCTATAGCAACTAAACAACAGCTGCAAAAAGTGTTAGATACACTAAGATTTTCAGTGTTTCAGGTACAAATTATACATTTTGCCATTTAATATAGTAGTGCAAAAATTGAATCTGAATATCTAGAGGTAAATTTTTCAATAAACAAAGGGTAATTCTACAGAAACATTGGGACAGTGGAGTTCAGTATCCTATGAGGGAAATTTACCAACATTTGGTTGTCATATCAAGCTGAATCAATCAATGTCTTTCCAGATTGTTTTTTATTTCATATTCTAAATTATATATATGTTAAAGCTGCATTAATTTTTTCTATGTACAATATATAAATGGCACATTTTTACTTATGTTGAAATTCACAGGGAAACCTGCTGCTAGTTTGATCTACCAAAGATCTTACTGTATTCCTTTGATCACATGATTCTTTATCGAAAGTGGGGCAACGTCAACAAACGTAGCAAAAAATCATGTGTTCGAAGGATTGTTGCCACTTTATTTTGCGTATCTAAGCCTAGCTGCTGTTTTATTTACAGCCATTGTTCCATCTGAGCTTGGCTGATTGGAATCATTTTAATTAGTTTGTCCCAGTTGACTGTTCTTTTCTTTGCAGAATCTGTTGTTGATCTTGCACAAACACATTTCCTTTCTGATGACGCCATTTTTTACATACTTGTGCCTGTGCAAATCTGATAAATATAATTCTATCGAGTTGCCCCAAGCTTTTAGGATTTCCATTTTTTATGGGCTAATAAGAGTGAACTTAAGAAAATGAATCACACAGATCATAATAACAACCAATTTATATTGGTTAAAAAAGAAATATTTTTGGAAATTTAATCTTTTTTTCAATTATGGGTAAACTTGATGCAGCTTTAATTTTACCTCTATTAACATTGTATTTTATTTCAGGCTCCAGAGTTAATTTTACCTCACTGCTTCAAGATTAAGTCTGATATAGAAGAACTACTTGAGTTAAATGACAGCAAAACAAGGGGAGATAATCAATCTGCCATCAAAAAAGACGTAGTCAAATTTGTCTCAGGTATTAATGTCTCTAAAATTGAGGTTTTTGTCATGTGTTGTATTACTTTATGAGTTGAGTTGAGTAATGGTGTTTAACGTCCCTGTCAAGAAAATTTCACTTATATCAAGACATTGCCAGCTATAGGCATAAAATGCAGAAATTTTGCCTATGCGTTGTGCTGATGGCATTATACACCAGGGTTCTTTATCGTGCCATGCCTGCTGTGACACGGGACCTCGTTTATTTTAAGTTCCCATCTGAAAGAACAATGACTTTCATTTCTTAATGCTGAGTGCTTGACTAAAGAACAGTCACTACCCAATTTCAAGTCTTGGGTCTGACCCAGCTGGGGTTCGAACCCACAACCTTCCACTTATGGAGTGAGGTATAACTTTATGATAAATTACAGTTTTCAACAAATTTATAGTAATCAAGTACTAGATCGGAAAATCTCTAAGTGGTTACAATTTTACTATTCAAATTTAGCTTGTCTTAGCTGAACAGGCTCATAATACTGCAAAAGCTATAGTATATAATCTTGTATAAAGCTTAAACATTTTTTTGGCCAAAAACATGTAGTGAAAATTGATAACTGTAAATGTACTTTATTTAGCAACCATCTTATTTTAGCGATTTTGCCCTAGACAAATCACACTAGTTTATGCTTAACGCAAATAAATGTGTTTACGATGTAGTTATATAGTTATAGCCTGAAATGTGTAGTACTTGCACAAGAACACAATTATAAATTGATCTCTCCCTAACCGTATTGGGCTAATTTATGATTGCGCAAATTAGCGACAACACGGCATTTACGCTAAAATTTGATTGCGTGAAAAGTAAGTACATTTACATTTTTTTGAAAATGAATGTGTCTGGTTTGAAAAGTTTTCAGACTTACAGAGATTTATTGATTATTTTATTAGGAGTGAAAAGTAAAAATCCATAAACTTTTTAACAAAATGTGGCCTTTTTAACTTTGTTTTCATATTATTTTGATAGAATTGTATGAGATGGCAGTAGAGAATGACAGGAAACTGATAGAAAGATCATTACCTGTTATACAACAGAGGATAAATCGTACAGGACAGGCATTGTCAGATTGTATAAGAGTGAAGGATGAAATTAATGAATGGTATGTTATATGAATACAAACAATTACTGCAAGTGAAAAAATATACTTTATAGAATGTATTTATAATTTAGCATAAATTTGTCAGTTAACCCATGCCTAACAAGACAAAGGTCTGTGGTTTCCTGTGGGTACTTAATTTTTTATTCTCCATTCCTGATCTGACTGCCCTATTATATGTGGAAAAAAGCCTTAAGTCTTCTCTCAACTCCTTATGTAACATTATGAAATGTGATTTTGATTTATAATAACAATACATAATACAGTAAAACAGATCACCATAGTGTCTCAGAGCTAGAGTTGTCACATCTGCCTCCAAAGCAGGAGGTCATAGGTTCTAACACCCAATGGATCATGCTAGAGTCTTGAGGATACTGATTCCTGTCTAGTACTTATCCTTGAGGACAGAGTATTGACTTGTTCACCCAGTATCATTGAAGACAGAGGATTGACTTGTTCACCCAGTATCATTGAAGACAGAGGATTGACTTGTTCACCCAGTATCATTGAGGACAGAGGATTGACTTGTTCACCCAGTATCATTGAGGACAGAGGATTGACTTGTTCATCCAGTATCATTGAGGACAGAGTAATGACTTGTTCACCCATATCTTTGAGGACAGAGTATTGACTTGTTCAACCAGTGTCACTGAGGATGGAGTATTGACTTGTTCACCCAGTATCATTGAGGACAGAGTATTGACTTGTTCACCCATATCATTGAGGACAGAGTATTGACTTGTTCAACCAGTGTCACTGAGGATGGAGTATTGACTTGTTCACCCAGTGTCATTGAGGATGGAGTATTGACTTGTTCACCCAGTGTCACTGAGGATGGAGTATTGACTTGTTCACCCAGTATCATTGAGGACAGAGGATTGACTTGTTCACCCAGTGTCAGGAGTGGTTTTGTTGTCTTTAGCATACTGACTCTTATTTTTATTAAATGATTGTTAAAAATACATTTCAAAAAATTTTACACAGCTGAAATTGATATGGTATATTAGTTATTTTGTAAAGCCAGTTTTTGTAAAACTTTTTTCTCTCCATATCTTGACTGAAACTTGTCTAGTCATAAAACTAGAAAATTACAATACTCAGAAACTGTTTGTTGAAAGTTTATAATTTTTCTCAGAGCTAAATGAGATCATTAAAATTGTTTAATGCATTAACAATTTTCCACCAGGGTTATATATTTTGGAAATAAATTCCAAATGCAATTTCAAAGAGAAATACATTCCTTATAAACATTCATGTGTATATGTAGATATTTTCGAAAATCAGGCAAACAGGTAAATCTTTATGTTACTTGTTTATGTAGGATTACTTCCAGTGTACATTTGCTAGTTTCAAGGTTGTTTGCATTTTCCATTTTGTATTTTACAAAAACAAGTTTTAACAAATGCACTTCAAGGTAAAAAGAGTTTAACTGGTTTAACAATGCTTCACAACTTGACCAATCTACTTGACAGTTAGCTGGCAAGCTTTCCTAGACAACCTGACTGGTTCAGCTAGTTGACAATCACCTGTTCCAAAAGAAGTTTTTATGTGGTCTGCTTTTTTTAAAACAAGTAAACCCACTCTCGAATGTAAACAACAGCATTGCAAATGTTGCAACTTTATTGAAATACTGATATACATTGTAAATTGGGAAATTTTTGTATCTGATTATTTTCGCTATACTGTTATCTTTACATTGTCAGATCTGGTCAATGCAAATGCAGTAAAATACATCAAAATAAAATATTGTTACTCTCATATATAATTGTACATGTATATGAAAATAAAATAATCAAATGGACATGAAAATTTTTCAATTTTCCATATATGTTTATATGTATATAAAGTTTTAAATTTTGACATTTTAGGTGGGACCAACCTGCCCAGTATACAGTACCATGGGTCATTTCTGACCAACACAATTTACAACAGTGGAAAGACAAATGGACAGTGCAAGTGACCAAACTCAGACAGATGATGGTCCAAAAATAACATGCAAAAATTTGTTTTGAGTTTAGATAAAACATAAAATGTATGAATCTCTAGTTTTACTCTAATTGGCTTTTTATAAATTCAAGATTTTATACAGAAAAAAGATAAGATAATACTGCTAAATAATATAAAAAATACTTTTTTGTTACAAATAGGAGTTAGTGTAATAAAAATAAAATGAAGATTTTTGTTTACAGTAAATGTGATACATATACCTGTGTTGTTTGTTAATAAGATGGAGTGTAATATGTAAAGAATGACATTCGTTTGACTATACTGCATCCAGGTATGCAGTAGAATGAACTGTCTGTTATTTTAGACTGCACATTTTACTGCATAACTGCATGAAGTACAGACAAAGCGAGTGTCATTCCTTATACATGTATTTACAATCCTTTTTAACCTTTTTTTCTTAAAAAAAATTGACTGCAAAATATAACTTGGATTTAACACTTTCATTAAAAATTAACAACTATTATTATTTTTTAAAAAATTACTGTTCCAACTTTAAATGTTGACGTCACTTCATGTGCACTATTTTACTGCATTGAGTTATGCAGTAGAATTGATGTCAGATACTGCATTGAAGCAAAAACAATGTGATTGTAAATATTCATGAATTAAATAAATAGCTTTAAAGGGCATTGTTTATATGCAAATTTTTACTGAAAGTATTACAATTATAGAGGATTTAATTGAATGTTGTATCATCCAGTCAAGATTCTCTCACTTTTATTGAAGCAAGGTACTGGAAAATGGAACGAAACTGGAATATGTGGAAAACACACTAACCTTCAGCAGAAAAGAGTGGGATTTAAACCTGGTGGCACTTTGATCGTAAGTCTGGGATTTAAACCTGGTGGCACTTTGATCATAAGTCTGGGATTTAAACCTGGTGGCATTTTGATCGTAAGTCTGGGATTTAAACCTAATGGCACTTTGATTGTAAGCCTGGGATTTAAACCTGGTGGCACTGATCATAAGTCTGGGATTTAAACCTGGTGGCACTTTGATCGTAAGTCTGGGATTTAAACCTGGTGGCACATTGATCGTAATTCTGGGATTTAAACCTGGTGGCTCTGATCGTCAGCCTGGGATTTAAACCTGGTGGCACTTTGATCGTAAGTCTGGGATTTAAACCTGGTGGCACTTTGATCTTAAGTCAGGGATTTAAACCTGGTGGCACTTTGATCGTAAGTCTGGGATTTAAACCTGGTGGCACTGATCATAACTCTGGGATTTAAACCTGGTGGCTCTGATCGTAAGCCTGGGATTTAAACCTGGTGGCACTGATCATAACTCTGGGATTTAAACCTGGTGGCACTTTGATCGTAAGTCTGAGATTTAAACCTGGTGGCACTTTGATCTTAAGCCTGGGATTTAAACCTGGTGGCTCTGATCGTAAGCCTGAGATTTAAACCTGGTGGCACTGATCATAACTCTGGGATTTAAACCTGGTGGCTCTGATCCTAAGCCTGGGATTTAAACCTGGTGGCACTGATCATAACTCTGGGATTTAAACCTGGTTGCACTTCGATTGTAAGTTTGGGATTTAAACCTGGTGGCACTTTGATCGTAAGTCTGAGATTTAAACCTGGGGGCTCTGATCATAAGATTGGGATTAAACCTGGTGGCACTTTGATCGTAACATTGGGATTGAAACCTGGTGGCACTTTGATCATAAGCCAGGAATTTAAACCTGGTGGCACTTTGGTTGTAACATTGGGATTGAAACCTGGTGGCTCTGATCATAAGCCTGGGATTTAAACCTGGTGGCTTTGATCATAACTCTGGGAATTTAACTTGATGGCACTTTGACTGAAAACCTGGGATTTAAACCTGGTTGCACTTTGATCTTAAGCCTGAGATTTAAACCTGGTGGCACTTTGACTGTAAGCCTGGGATATAAACCTGGTGGCTCTGACCGTAAGCCTGGGATTTAAACCTGGTGGCATTTTGATTGTAAGTCTGGGATTTAAACCTAATGGCACTTTGACCGTGAGCCTGGGATTTAAACCTGGTGGCTTTGATCGTAAGTCTGGGAATTAAACTTGATGGCACTTTGATCTTAAGCCTGGGATTTAAACCTGGTAGCTCTGATCGTAAGCCTGGGATTTAAACCTGGTGGCACTTTGACGGTAAGCCTCGGATTAAAACCTGGTGGCTCTGATTGTATGATTGGGATTTAAACCTGGCGGCACATTGATTGTTAGCCTTGGATTTAAACCTGTTGGCATTTTGGTCGTGAACCTGGCATTTAGACCACTTAGCTATTGAAACCTAAGGCCACAGTTATGTTTATGGCTTGTTTCAAGTAACACAAGATGATGTGTATTATTTTGTTCTTGATACTGAAGTACCTTGATAGATAGAGTATAGTAAGTGTGTTTAACGTCCCAGTCAAGAATATTTCACTTATATCAAGACGTCAACAGCTATAGGCTTGAGTGCAGAAATTGTGCCTGTGCATTGCACTGATGGCAGGGTTCTTTATCGTGCCACACCCGCCAGGACCTCGTTTATTTTAAGTTCCTATTCGAAAGAACTGTGACTTTCATTTCGTAATGCTGAATGATTGGCGAAAGAACAGATTGTCATTTTACATGACACTGACCCTGTCCAGTTTGACCATGGCTCTATAAAGCAAGTGACTTCCCTGGGCATTTAAAGATCAGTCACAGGTCCCTCGAATGAGATATTTAAAACTGCTGACCGTGTCACAGTAGCACGGTAGGTGTGCCATCTTCAAGAATCCCTCCTGTTATTGCTCTGAGCACAGTGTAAAGGTCAAGATTCCTTTTAGTTTACCAATAGCCAGGTGTGTGTGTGTGTGTGTGTGTGTGTGTGTGTGTGTGTGTGTGCATATATAAGGTAACACAGATCATCAACAACAACGTTTTTATTAAATACAACATTTAGAACGGATCTGACAGTTTTCTATATGATTGGTATATCCCATTGTATTGTATTTGTTATATTGATCGTAACATTATTGTCATAGGCACTTTAGTATTAAACACACAAAATCAATTGACTGTCACAGTTCTCTGTTTTGGGCTTTTTAAAAAATCATCTTTTTTTCTAGGAACAAAGAAAAATCAAGCGGTAAAAAGACGATAACTCCTGTCAGTTCCACATTACTATATATCATTTGTGGGAACTGAACTCACGGCTAGTAGAAGTTCTGAAAAAGAAAAAAAAAATCATTTATTCCAATGAAGCATTTCATCATATTTAATTCCTTAAATAAAACTCCAGTAACTGTTAAGTCATCATTTCCCATGGTGTCTTCATTTTCTTTGTTTTTCGTGATGTATTGACCAACGAATTTACATGTCAACGAAATAGTATGTTTTTTAATAAACTTATCTTTAACGGTAACCACTACCCACCAATTTATCACCTAATTTTCGTTTTCTTTTTCTTTTTTTTCAGGAATTACCAAAATTGGGCACAAAGAAATGTATTATTTAACATTAGCAGGTTATGGCATAAAAAAAATCCATAATTTTAATTAAAAAAAAATCGATACACTCCTTTATTTCTGAACAATTTTTTTTTTTTAATGCTTAATAATCAAAATTTATGTATGGTTGGGTTGGCCATATTAGTCCTTTCTATTTGAAAATTGTGGGGTAATTTTTTGATAAATTCGTCAAAGATAATTTTTTATAAAAAAAATTGTAAATAAAAAAAATTAAAGAAAATTTTTTGTCTTCTTCATGTTTACACAAGTTGGGTAAAGAGCGACAAATCGGACGGACTCAATTATCCACTTATGTATTTAAGGATTAATTTGTAGATCATGTAAATGAACTGATTAATCAGCAGATTTTTATTTTATTTTCGTTATGTTATTCAGGGGCTGCACTGGATTGATGGTTAAGACGTTAGTCTTTAAACCCAAGTTGTCTTAACGTTGTGTGTTCGAGCTCGGAAGACCTCAAGTGAGAAAGGATTTTTCCTTGTCGTATTTTTTTTTTTTTTTTTTTTTTTTTTTTTGGGGGGGGGGGGGGGCAGAATTTTGAATATTTTTTTAATAAAAAAAATTCAAAACTCAAATTCTTGTTTGGCTGTAATGTTTACATGCGACATCGCTGGTTAGTGTACTAGCACTTTGAAGAACGCTTTAAGTGTGCATTAGAATAAATAGATCAGAAACACTTGCACAAACACAACCAACACAAGAATAATCCACGAGATTTATAAGATAATCGTCTTGTCACAAATAATTGATGTGGCGTAAATCAACATTAAACCAACCAATCATTTCCGTTCTGAAATTTACAGTTCAAAAAAGTGACATTAGTAATTCAAAAATCTAGAACGCAACACAGAGCCATCTTATCTAAAAAGGAAAGGTCATTTAGAAAAATAACTTGCTTTTCTTTTTAAATGTGCAATTTCTGTAACTATGGTTACCGAAAAACTTATAACTTATATAAAAATCGTTTATTTTTCAAAAAAATTTGCTTCACTATAGAGCAATTTACAGTTTACTTAAAAAAAGACAATAGTATTACTAAACACCAAGATTCTAGTATTAAAAAGATTCCCTCTTGCGGAAGATCGGTTGTTTTCTCAGGGCACCCCGATTGCCTCCATCACTACAAAGTTACCATCTGTGTGTGATAGAACAATACTTACAATATATAAATTAACCTACCATGGAATTCAAGCTGACTGTCGCCATTTAGATCACCTTTGAGAATCAATTTATTAGCAACCCAGTCACTTATAATAACAGGCATTTCAACATATCTTTGGTAAAACTGAGAAATTTCATCCTTTGTCAACAACAAATTGTGATTAACATCGCCGTATTCAAACATTTTTTCGACCAATGTAATATCATCTTGTTTAGCTTTCCTGGATATTGTATTTTCTGTTGATGTTTGTAAAATATTTGGCTGAAAATGATTAAAAATCGCAGTATTTATCAGCAATATTGTTAATTTTCTTAATTAAGTGACAATAAGATTCTAAAATACGTGTAGCTTGACAACGATTTTATATTGCAAAATACATTTCGACCACAGGGGCTTGTATCAACTTATCTAGAGGGTCGACTTTTTTATTTTTTAAAGATAATAATTATAAGTTGATACAAGCCCCTGTGTTTCGACTACCCATTATTCCGAATTCCCACTTTTCCGAATTTCCGTTTTTCCCACTTCTCGTTATTCCAAATGTCCGTTAAATATTCCGGCTACCCGTTATACATAATGTCCGTTATTCCGACCAACCGTTAAGTTGACTACCCGATATTAATCATGTCCGTTATTCGAAATATCCGTCATTTAGACTGCTAGTTATTCCGATTGACCGTTATTCCGAATGTCTGTTATTCTGAATTACCGTTATTCCGAAAGTCCGTTGATTCAAATATATTTTGAATGCCCGTTATTACGAACAACTGTTTTCCCAAATGTACGTTTTCCAAAAATGTCTATATCTTCGATTAACGATAAGATTAAACTGAGAGAAACACTGATGCCAGATACGTTTTGAAACATTATATCGAATACCGGTTATTCCAAATGGCTGTCACTCGGAGCATCGTAAACGGGACTTCAGGCGTTCTGTGCACAAACTAGATACCATTTTGTCCTTAAAAAATTAAATGTCCATACAAAGTCGGAATTTTTTAATCAGTGATCTGAATATGATATGCAATCTCTCTCTCTCTCTCTCTCTCTCTCTCTCTCTCTCTCTCTCTCTCTCTCTCTCTCTCTCTCTCATGCATGTATCTACTCTTTTTAACAGATTTTTCTTTATTGAAGACAACTCTCATTGTGGGGGTGGTTATCAAAAAAGTAGCATTGCATTTATAAGCACTCTCCGTATTTGAATTGCATCAATGAAACTTGCACATAACCAAATAAGACTTAAAAACAGCCAAATTGAATGCAACAAAGAACGTAAAAACAATACAAGTTAATAATAAAAACAGTTATACAAGACAAAAACAAAAAACAAAACAAAAAACAAACAAACACGCTGAATATAAAACTTTCTACTTTGGTGTTCGAAAAAATTCCAAATTATATGTCGACATAGAATTATTGGAGGAGTCCGAAACTTCTCATTTATTTTACAAACAGCGGTACTGAAATATAAACGCACATTAAAGAAATATTAAAAAATGCACGGTCATTATAAAATATTTAATATTCACAAGTCATATAAGCACAATTTAAAGCTCAACACCCCTATACTTTCAATACAAATACATGTAAAGTATGATCGAGAACGAACCAACAATCTTTACAACTATTGTGATAACATTTGAACAATGTGTAATTGTTGATTAATATACCTGTATGACTTTTGATTCAGATACGGCAATTATCAACACACCGATCATCAAAATATTCAGTCCACAGAACTTCATGTTGTTTATCTGAAAATAATAAATATTCAAATTTTCAGATCAGACAAAAGCCCGTTTGATCATTACAATGTAAATCAAATGTTTGCAATCTCCGTCGAGTTTTTATTTGACTGTTATGATGAAATCTCCAATATACATAAACCATATATGCAAATTTCAAAGCTAGACGCTCCTAACCGTTCAATACAAATAAGTGTATAGTTTTTTCGAGAGCAAATGTATTAAAAATGGTCTTTTAAAACATTGCTAGGTGTTGAACAAATTCTTCTTATTTACGGAAGACGATTTTTACCCTTTGTTAGATAAGGGGCTTAAGTGGTTTAAATGTCGATCTATGGATGACAGCGCTAGACAGCGCCTAGCTTCGAATTCCAAACGGCCAGTTCGTTTGTCGGTTTGACTTAAGCCAATTCATTCTATTTGTAAATAACTATGATAAAACCACGCTATTAGCCAATATACAGATGTCGATGGGGGTTTTCTTTAGTGCAAGACATTTATATTGATACGTCACCACCATTGTAATTTAACAGTAGGCTCGTGTTGGTTTTTGCAAACTTCATGACACGAGTTTTTAAAGTTTCGTTTCTATTAGTTTCAGCTTTTCTTTTTACCATTTCAATTTGAAAAAAAAAAACAAAAAAAAAGTTTGAAAAATATTAGAAATATTTAAAAATTATGCCCTTATGATAGAATCGAAACCCTTTCTCTCGTTTATATTTTATTTAAAGCTTATTATCTCCAGACAAAATAGTTTTGCTTATTAAGATTTTGTAAAAACACACTATTATTTATTAAGCTAGTCTTGTATCACCAAATCAGCTATTTGGTTCGCATAGCCACTGTTACAAAAACAAGAATTCCACAGAATTAAATGTCTCGCCTGGTTAGTTTTTGATCGAGTAGAAAATACATTACTTTAACATAAACTTTCACACTTTGACACGTCGCCGCCTACGACGACACCGGAAAAGTAACATTAAGGCAATGCCAGGCTCGACAAAAATAGTATAACTTTGCAAAAAGTATGAATTCTTAGTAGCGCTAGCAGGTTACCATATAAAAAGTCATTATACCATTTTGTTATTTGACATCGCTATCTGTCGATTATTACTTGTTGATAATTGTAATTTATATGTAATTAGTTATAACACATAGACTATCATCTCAATGGTGGGTTGATTTAGGATTGAGTGGAAAATTGGTCAAAATGGACAATTCATAATTACCTTATTTATTAACCTTCGACTGTTTCAAATATTGACTAATTCTTAATCTTAAAATAAATAATAAAATAAATAAATAAATAAATAAATAAAGGATGAGAAATAAAGCGATAAGATGTAATTAGCGCTCAAGACCACTCTAACCAACAAGTCTCAGTGGCTTAGGGGTAGAACGCCAGCCTACAGAGCGTAGGGGTCATGTGTACGAACCTCAGTCAGATCAAACAATAATTTAAAATTTGAGCTACTGCTTCATTACATGATCCTTAGTATTCGATTGATTTACCCGGTCTAAGGATGATGTGGATTGGGGAGTGCTATGCTTGCCCCCGGCCGCGTTACTGACTCTGTGAGTTAAGTGAGCTGAGCTGAGTAATGGTGTATAACGTTTCAGTCAGTCACCCACCGAACTTCGACAAACAAACTGACAAACTTTCTCACACTGGGATCTGCCCGCATGGGGTTCTAACCTCGATGGTGAGAGGTACGTACTGTAATGCGTAAGCGCGCACTTTAGACCACTTGGCCACTTAAGCACTGGTAAGGAATATATATATATATATATATATATATATATATATATATATATATATATATATATATATATATATATATATATATGTATGTATGTATAGTGTGTGTGTGTGTGTGTAAAAATTATATATACATGAAAAGTAAACAAGTTAACCCTACCTCTAATCGTGTAATCCTGTCCAAATGAGTTTTAAGAGATGAATACCAAAACTCTTACAGACTTGTTATAATGATACACTATGTAGTCGTGTTCACTTGATTTATTCTGAAATATGTACTCCAGCCTAATTAGACCCATAATAGAGAATTTGACCTTTATTTTAATCATTAATTTTACAAATATAATGATCAAATTTTAGCGTGTGGTGTCTAATTTCCTAAAATGACGTAAAACAGTGTCATCTTTTTATCACCTCATCCCAAAAATTATTATAAAATGACACAATTGTCATAAATCAAAAGCAACAAATTGTAGTATTATATGTAGCTATCACAAAAACTAGAAATATTTCACTAATTAGGAGTAAAAATTCACCAGCTAGATAGGATGTGTTTTGTTTGAGTAATGTTCAAATTTGCATCATTTTGCCACTGATGTTGAAATTTAGAAAGTGATTGATTTTATTATTTTCACAAAAACTGCAGGCCGCAATTCGAGTTATTTAAAAGTAACTTGAATACGTAACTTGTCACACGCTTTCCGAAAGGACCACTGCTGTAGCTCAGTTGGCAGAGTGCTCGCTCCGTAAGTGGCAGGTCGTGGGTTCGAACCCCAACCGGGTCTAACCCATGACTTGAAAGTGGGTAGTGACGGTTTTTCGCCAAGCACTCGGCATTACGAAATGAAAGTCACGGTGCTTTTGGATGGGAACTTAAAATAAAAGAGGTTCCGTGTCACGGAAGGCGTGGCACGATAAAGAACCCTCCGCCATCAGCGCAACGCACAGGAAAAAATTCTGCAATTTCGCCTATAGCTGGCCACGTCTCGATATAAATGAAATATTCTTGACTTGGACGTTATATACCATTACTCAACTCGCTTTCCGAAAGTTTTTTTTTTGATAGCCGATTTTATTTTTAAAATTAAATCAATGGTTTCTATTCCAAGACAATTTTTCGGTATTTTCGTCATTTTTCGGTATTTTCTTATCTTATCCCGGTTGTTTCTGAATATACGTATCAGAATATACGAATTTGAGAAAAAAAGTCAGCTTCTGTCGATATTGCTAGCGATAACATGTTCGAAAGTAAATTTTAATTGTTCTTCGTTTTGGAAAGTTTTCCTTAATTACAAAGATGATTTAGAGAGGCATCTGTAAACAAGTTTATGACTAATCAATCTTAAAATTATGTTTATCGTCACAATATACGTGGATTTATACAAGAAATAATTATTTTACCAGAAATTATTAATAGAACGCCATTAGTGACACCTGTAACGTCGTTGGCGACCGTTGATGCTGACAACGACGACGATCATGATGACGACGGTGGATGCTGTCGCTTCTACTGGTGACGACGACGGCAACGATGATGATGATGATGATGATTCCATTATTATTACAATGCAAAATTTAGTTTAGAAGAAACCCCGATTAAGGCGTTTCTAACTGACTTGGGGTGTACGTATTCCACTGGTTAGATCCTATTGTGTTTTTCTCATTACCCTTCGTTTATCAACACCACCCCAGAAATATCAACACCACCCTAGAAATATCAACACCACCCAGAAAGGACCGACTCGATATCAGTAAAAAAAATCTTGTTTTTGCTGTTAAACATTACACTCTTCCAACACTAAAATTGATTATATAGGGTATATAAATCCAAACTTATAGAAACAATACGAATCAAAATCATTATTAATTTCAATTTCCATCGTAATTTCCTTGAGAACTCTAAAATTTTAACATGAAAACTGGTGTAATATTTTTATCGAGAGCAAGAAAACGAGGTTTCAAACATTCAACGGGGTCATACATGACTAAAACTTGAGATACTGCTTTTAAGCCTGGCACTCGGCAACCAGAGCATAACCTGGTTTATCCGCTGTCAGAATCTTCAATGTTACTAGGAGAGCGTTTCGCTTTTCTGCGGTGTACTGGTTCTATGAGCTAGCACATGAACGTCGTCCATAAGTGTAAAGAAGGGAAATGGGATACAGATTTCTTATATACTTTTTTATGAAGTTGAAAAATTCAGACCATACAGCAATATAGGAACAATTTGAAAATGAAAATACATGTATAAATAAATAAATAAATAAATAGATAAATAAATAAATACTAATAATGCCATATACATTTTATGTATTTTAACTGTTAGACGTTTAAAAACTGAACCATTCCCGATTGCGGATAACTGATGGTGTGTTTGTGGATTACATCTTGACCATGCAAGATAATCCCTGAGAGATTCGTACGTCAATCATTGACTGATAACGTAAATACACCATCTGGTTAAAAGTTCTATTTAAATATTTATGGCTATAAGTGATATAGAATCTATTAAACGATTTGCGATCAAGTGTTGTAACTTTGAATAATCTCGATTCGTTTCCTTTCGGAAACAGTTTCTCGAGTGTTTTGGTTCTTTATCGAATTGTTTAACAACTTTTTAAGATTTTTTTAAGAATCTGGATAACATGTACCTAAAAGAAGCTAAACACTACGGAGCAAGTCAGGGGACATGCGTGAAAAATGGGATTACGGTCATGTGCAGAATTTTGAATTTTGACAAAGAGAAATATTCAAAATTCTGCACATGAAATTACGTATTATTAGAGTATTTCCTACATTTATGATATATATATTCCGTATTTTCGAAATAGTATTTCGAATTTTCGTTTTATCGCAATAGATATTTCGTTTAATCACGAAAGTAATTTTGTATTTTCGAAAGAGCATTTTTCTGGCGACAATACGCAACGGCACAAAGATGAATAGGAAGCAATACACACCCGAACGATGTATATACAACTCCCTACCCCGCTCTCTCTATATGAGGTTATATCCATAATATCTAAAGAGATTCTATTTCGAAAATACGAAATAACTATTGCAAATATATGAAATACTATATCGAAAATACAAAATACTTTATGGAAAATACAATTTTTTTTATCGAAAATACGAAATACTTTAATGAAAATACGAAATATTATAATGAATATACGGCATGCTGTATCGAAAATAGGAAATGCTATATCCAATTTACGAGAAAAAAAATCGAAAATAAAAAAAAATTCTTTATCAACTATACGAAAAAACTATCGAAAATATGAAATATTTATCGAATACACGAAATAATTTATCAAAAATACTTCGAGTTCTATAATACGAGATACTTGTTCGATAATACTAAATACTTTATCGAAGTATACGAAATACTTCAAGTTCTATAATACGAGATACTTGTTCGATAATACCAAATACTTCATCGAATATACGAAATACTTCAAGTTCAATAATACGAGATACTTGTTCGATGATACCAAATACTGTACTTTATCGAAAATACGAAATACTTGTTCAAAAAAATACAAAATAGTTTTTTTTTTCACGCATGCCACCTTTCAGGCTCTGTAAGAAGTACTTATAACCGGATGGTACGTGCTTTTTTATTGTAAGTATTTCATTACCCCTGGGTGCCTGGGACGCAGCGACCGACTGGTTAAAGCGGATACTTTATATCAATGCGTCCCACCATTGCCCCGGTCGTTCTCAATTGAGAAGACCGATATAATGGATTGAGCAGTCTGTACTAATAATCTGAGATATTTCAGACAAGTGAACTTGTGTAAAATGTTTGGTTGTCTTTAAGCGAGAAAAATTATTCACATTCGAACATCGCAAGAACGTTTCGCAAGAATTTTTCGCCCAAACAACGACAACAATAAACATGGCGATCCCGGTGCGAGAACTTGGTTCATGGTTCGAGAATATCCCGCCCAAAGACAGCCTTTAAGTACAATGCAGATTAGAGACAAAACGAACACAAGACACTCGTTGGCAAATTAATCCGTTAAACTGAAAAAAATGGTCTCCTCGCGAATAGCTGATGCGACGTAAAAAATTAACCAACTAACCAACAATCAGTATACCATTAGAGACCGAGAATTTTCAACCAGAATTGTTTTGTCTTGTCCACGGATCTGATTATAATATCTAGTTTCTTCGTTTAACTCTCTGAACATAGCTTTGTGTCTTATCGCGATTATTCAACAATAAATGTTCATAATGTTTTATACTTTCTTTGAAAAAATTAACCAATCAGTGGATATTTTCCGATTCGTAACAAAGAAAAAAATATTCAAAAATTCTGCATAATGCTACATAACTCAATTTATTTTGAAAGAACAGGCATGAAATCTATCTATCTATCTATCTATCTATCTATCTATCTATCTATCTATCTATCTATCTATCTATCTATATTTTATTTAAATGTAATCACTTTAACAGATTATATACCTACGGAAGCCGACAAGTGCCACCTACAAAAAATAAATTATGTCGTAATTACGACTTACTAACTCGTAATTACGACTTAGTTATGTCGTAATTACGACTTAGTATCTCGTAATTACGACTTAGTTATGTCGTAATTACGACTTAGTTATGTCGTAATTACGACTTACTAACTCGTAATTACGACTTAGTTATGTCGTAATTACGACTTACTAACTCGTAATTACGACTTACTTATGTCGTAATTACGACTTAGTATCTCGTAATTACGACTTAGTATCTCGTAATTACGACTTAGTTATGTCGTAATTACAACTTAGTATCTCGTAATTACAACTTAGTATCTCGTAATTACGACTTACTAACTCGTAATTACGACTTACTTATGTCGTAATTACGACTTAGTATCTCGTAATTACGACTTAGTTATGTCGTAATTACGACTTACTAACTCGTAATTACGACTTACTTATGTCGTAATTACGACTTAGTATCTCGTAATTACGACTTAGTTATGTCGTAATTACGACTTAGTTGTGTCGTAATTACGACTTAGTATCTCGTAATTACGACTTAGTTATGTCGTAATTACGACTTAGTATCTCGTAATTACGACTTACTAACTCGTAATTACGACTTACTAACTCGTAATTACGACTTAGTATCTCGTAATTACGACTTAGTTATGTCGTAATTACGACTTACTAACTCGTAATTACGACTTACTTATGTCGTAATTACGACTTAGTATCTCGTAATTACGACTTAGTTATGTCGTAATTACGACTTACTAACTCGTAATTACGACTTACTTTTGTCGTAATTACGACTTAGTATCTCGTAATTACGACTTAGTGATGTTGTAAGGACAGCTTGGGTTTTACGTGTTAGACATGTGCAGAAAAAGACGATACAGTAAGATAAACATTACGATAGGCAGACACATCTACGTCTTGGTAAGTTTAATGATTTATTTGCACCTTAATTTTTGTTTCAGCCAGTATTTTAGCTGTCGATGGCGATTATCTTTGCTTTACACACAGATAGACATAAGCAAATTGCGCAAAACAGAACGCGTCACAAAAATACATAGAAAATGGACCACTTGACACGATTAACAGCAAAGAAATTGCATGCTGGATAATAAAATGGTGTATATTTACTGATAGCTCTTAATAACACATGTTTTGTATAAATACTCTCTCCGTTGCGCTTGAATATATGAATTTTTCCGACTGCTCCTTTTTATTTCTTTTGAGAACATTCTCACATATACTTATTCAGTAAAGATTTGTTTGTTAAGCTATAAGCATTTTTCACGCCTGATAAAAGCGTTTGAACCCCAAAAATCCCTCAGTTAATTCACCGCATAAAATTCTACTTACTTAGTTTTAATCCAATTAATATTATTTAATAATATTTAATGAGTTTGCCATAAACATTGGGTAGAGTGCTTTCTTCGTAAGTGGGAGGTTTGGGGTTCGAACCCAGGCCAGGTCTGATCAAGACTTGAAAATTGGTAGTGACAGTTCTTTCGCCAGGCACTAGGCATTTAGAAATGGAAGTCACGGGGTCCCTCAGATGACGCCTTAAAACCGATGCCCCGTGTCACGGCAAGCGTTAAAGAACCCTCCTTGCACATTGCTCTAAGCGCACTGCAAAGGTCAAAATATCTTGCACTTTACCTATAGCCGTTGACGTCTCGATGTAAGTGAAATATTCTTGACTTGGACGTGAGAAACCCATTAAAACAACCAATCAATCAGTAATTTTGTATTTGTTAGTTTCATTTACCACTTTTTGAATTTAATCTTTATCCATGTGCTACTTTTGAATTGTATTATTTCAGCTTACTATTAAATAATTGGGGTAATTATATATTGTGTTCCCGTCTTGTATGTACTGTAAATCAAGTAATTTTTGCATTCATTTTTGCGTAAATTCACAAGAGATAAGGATAAGGCTATCGTGAATATTTATATCGGCCATTTAAATACCTTTACCAAATTATATATATATATATATATATATATATATATATATATATATATATATATATATATATATATATATATATATATATATATATGAATTGATGCTGCGAAATACGTTTATCGTGAAAATTAGTTGACGCAAAAATTTTCTATTTTACCTATTTTAATTTCTTTTTTGTACAATTACAAAAATAAATTAGTTTTTCGAAACATGTATCTTCTTATACTTTTTCGTTACTTACTAATTGAGGAATCTTAATTCAGAGATGATGACGTTTTGAAAACACCCAGTGTTTTAATTTCAGATCATCTTAAATTTCAACAATTGATGATAAATATTTGTCTTTTTTCAGAAAATGGAGATATCGCAGATATGTAAATTTTATTTCCACCTTGGGTTGGAATACAAACATATTTTAGGATTTTTGGCTGAAATACATGGGATATGCTTAAGTATGAGAACACTCAAGAGAATCTTAAAACATCAAGGACTCTTTAGAAAGAAATTCAATACAGATATTCTTGAAGCCGCAATGTTTATTCAAGACAAAATTACGTCAACGGGAAATCAACAAGGTTATCGTTGGATGCATCTTCAATGCACACAACATGGTATTACTATTACTAGAGACAATGTGCAGATATTAATGAAACTCCTTGATCCAATCGGTGTACAAATACGTCAGAAAAAACGTCTTAGAAGACGACAATATTTTGCAAAGGGTCCCGATTTCATCTGGCATCTTGACTCTTACGACAAGCTGAAAAGGTATGGATTGTGTATTAACGGTTGCATAGATGGCTTTTCCCGTTATTTAATCTGGCTGAATGTTTACACTACCAGCAGCAATCCACGTGTAATTGCAGGATACTACATGGAAGCAGTTAGTTCCAGGAAAGGTTGTCCATCTCTTATGAGAGGCGATAAAGGCACTGAAAATGGACATGTGGCTCATATGCAAGATTTCATGACCGATAGAAAGGGTTTCATTTATGGAAGAAGTACAGGGAATCAAAGAATTGAGATGTTTTGGGGATTCTTGAGAAGACAATGTTGTCAATACTGGATTGATGCTCTAGGGTTGCTGGAGGATGTAGGGTTATTCGACGGGGGTTTCCTCGATAGAAATTTGATCCAGTTTTGCTGCATGAGTTTGCTTCAGGTATTAAAATGAAAATATTCAAAAGATCCGATGTTTTAAAGTAAATAAATTTGTCAATTATTTAAAAAAAAGAAAAGAAAAAAAAAAAAAAAAAAAAAACCAAAAAAAAAAAAAAAAAAAAACCGAGCGTTTAAAATACCCTGGCCTCCTTTACTTTTTTTTAAATGTGTAATCAACAAAGAATTAGTATAGAAAATAATACTCGAATTAGAATAGTTAACATTGGTTTCCTCCTCCACGTTTGCGACTATAATCCCTATGAAATTCATTACACAGGCATTTGACAGAAAATAGAGAGTATGTCCCTATCCATTCAGAGAGTATGTCCCTATCCATTTAGAGAGTATGTCCCTGTCCATTCAGAGAGTATGTCCCTATCCATTCAGAGAGTATGTCCCTATCCATTCAGAGAGTATGTCCCTATCCATTTAGAGAGTATGTCCCTGTCCATTCAGAGAGTATGTCCCTATCCATTCAGAGAGTATGTCCCTATCCATTCGAAGCGGGGTAATAACATAAAGAACGACACATCACAGGAATATTGATCTCTCGTGTGAAAAGTAAAATACGTATACTAAGTAGTAAAATGACATTGATTGTAATTGGTAGCAGTCAGAGCCACCGAAAACATGGAAAAACAAAAATCGCAACATTAACTGGAGAAATGAGTGTATGGTAGGGAACTCTTGTCCCAAAATGTTAAGGTTATTGAATTAAATGAAAATATTATAAAAAGTGTAAAAGTATATTTTAAATACCTAGCAGAATAAATTGCATACTACATTAGTTTTTTTTAAAAAATATTTTTCGCAGAATAAAACCGTCTGAAAAATCTACACAAAATTACTTCATAATTACTTCACAATTGATATGAATTTTCATTGCGTGTCGGAGGCCCAATAAGATCCATTTAATATATATATACTCCTAGGAAACGATAAGAAATTTTTAATAAAAAAAGGAAACTGAATAAATGGTTTAATTGCTTTTTAAAAGGTTTTCAAACTTGTTATAAAGTACAAACCTGCCTAAAAAGACCACCCATGAGAATATACTAAAATGTCCTTTATATACAAGTTCAAATAATATAGACAAAGAGCAAGTGGGACAGGACTTTAAGCAGGTGGTCCTTATACAGAGGTGGCCTTTAAGGCAGGTTTGACTGTATCTGTTTTTTTTAAACTTGGTTATTTTATTTCAGTTTGACCTAGATGATATTGTGAGACTTTGGAATATTCATCATATTCGCGCATCGAAAAATCAGAATAGCCCACATGGTCGTCCAGTGGTGATGTATATGTTGCCAAGCTCTTACAATACCCGCAGCTATTTACATGATGTAGACCAAAACAAGGTTGACGTCTGTCAAGAGGAGTGTACTTTTCGACGACAACAAGTATGCGATGAAGATATCGACGAGCTATGTCGCATTCTCATGGAAGAGAATGTACTTGCAGAACCAACAACAATAGAAGAAGCTATATCACTTTATTCAAAGTTAAGATATGCATTTTATCAAGAAATGCAATTAGTTTTGTAGTTTTTGTAAACTAGTATTAAACTTGGCTGAGCGAATGAATAAATACCCTCTTGTGTTTATTATCGTACATTTCTTTCGCTGCACATGATGTATTGTTATTGTAATATTCGCAAGTTTTCAGCTTTAATATTAAATAAATTCTTTAATTGTAGTCGTTTTCCATCTTTTTATTTCCTGTTTCTAAAGAGTTCAAGATGATTTTTTTCAGTTCGAGAATACCCTATTCGATGCCTCGATTAGGGTTAGGCTTACGGATCACAGCACCTCTCACGACAGACATGGGTTCGATTCCTACTCAGGACAATTCCTAGTGTGAGAATGTTTGTCAGTTCATTTGCCGAAAGTTTTTTTCAGATACTGCGGTTTCCTCCACATATAAGTGATGTTATCTTGACGTGGACGTATTACACAATTCACTTAAATGATCTCTTCATTGTTTTAATATAAACCTTTACCGTTTTGTTGCGGAGACTAGACTATACTACTTGAGTATAGCAACAGGGTTTTACACAAGATGGTAATGCTGGTAAAACTTGGTAGACATTGGGATTTGCTAGTGTTACACTTGATTCCACCTAAAAACGAAACGCACTGCACAGTGATGTACATTTTCATATGTTTTTTTTAGCTTTTCACATCAATACTGGATAGACCGCCTCGATGGCTCAGTGGTAGTGCGTCCGCCTAAAGAGCGGGAGGTCGTGGGTTCGAACCCTGGCCAGGTCATACATAAGACTTAATGTGACTGGGTAAGTGGTATGCTAGTTCGTAGCATACTGCCTCGGTGTCCTAGCACTGTTAAAAAGTTGCCCTGAGTGCGCGCTAGTACAAAACAGACCATAATACACACTCGCACATCTCAAGCATACACAAACTTCTTCTTATATCAATCATTAGAGAATAATAAAACTTACTCTCATTGCGAATAGCTGAAAAATTTCAAGTGCGACGTACAACAACACTCAATCAATACTGGGCAACTAAACGGCAGAGTACATGATCTTAAGAGCCGATTAAGAGATCACAGCGCTTCTTATTGCCTTGCTTGGAATCCCACTTTCAGTTCAGTTCTCTCATCAGTGGTCGTCAGTTTTTTGGAGTACTGCGGTTTCCTCCACCATCACAGAAGTGCCTTTTAATTATAAGTTATAATCCTGGGGCCAGTATCTCGAATCTGTCTTAAGACTTACGAATACTTAACGTGATCTTAAACAAGAGGCCCATGGGCCTTAACGCTCACCTGAAGATATGTCCAATATTGTTTGCAAAGAGCAATAGACAATATATTGAGAACAGAACCTTGAAAAGTTCTCTCAAGTTAAGAACTCCCACAAAACTTAATCAGAAATATTTCCACTCACATTTCATTTATAAGTAGCTTATATAATATGCATGAAGTAACTGTAGTGCAATGAATAATTTCCAAACCATTAATCAATTTCAGTATAATTATGAAGCTATTTCATTGACCTTTGAACATATATGACCTCGAACCATATATGATCGTCATGTCAATACCTACAATATTCTATACATGCCTATACAAAAAGTTATCAGTTTTCAAGATAATTAGGAATTTAAGTCTCCTTTTGCCGCTGTGACCTTGATCTTTCAACATATGACCTTGAACCATAAATCAAAATGATCGTTATCGCAATATCTAAAATATTCTAATATACATGCCTATACAAAAAGTTAATAGTTTTCAAGATAATTAGCAATTTAAGTCTCCTTTTGCCGCTGTGACCTTGACCTTTCAACGTATGACCTTGATCCATATATCAAAATGATCGTCTTGTCAATACCTACAAATTCTAATATACATGCCTATACAAAAAGTTTATAGTTTTCAAGATATAGTGACAAATATATAATTTTTAGCAATTTCCACACTTAGTGCCTTAAAATTTTCCCATTTTGAGCTCCAAGGCTACCGTTTGTGCAAATCTAAAAATAGATGACCTAAGGATGTTATAAATGAAATAACTAAGGTATATCTCTTGTAGATTCAGAGGAGAATATTTTTAAACCTTTTCACTATTTCCCCCTCTCTTTTTTATGGGGCCCCAAGGGGACATAACTCCTTTATTTGTGCAAATCTGAAAGGGCTTCACCCAGGCATGCTGGTTACCAAGTTTCATTAAATTTGGCCCAGTGGTTTTGGAGGAGAAGATTAAAATGTAAATAGTTTACGCACGACGGACGACGCACGACCGACGAAGATGGATAGCAATAGCTCATCTGAGCTTTCAGCTCAGGTGAGCTAAAAATTCACATGTATCTCGAACATTCGTTAGTAGGTCCGTAACCGGAACGTTCTTCTTAACTTTAAAATAGGAATGGACCTCCCTTAACTCTTACTTACGATCCGTAACCACGTGGTAGAAGAAAGAAAACGTTGTCCAAACTATATAATGGTGCCAATAATTGAATTAAAAGCCTAAACTTTATGAAATAATTCTCTCTCTCTCTCTCTCTCTCTCTCTCTCTCTCTCTCATCTCTCTCTCTCTCTCTCTCTGTCTCTTCGAAAAAATGTCAACTACCTTTGAGGAAAACTTGATCTCTCTCCCTCTCTCACACACACACACAGAGGGGGCGCGCGCATAAAAAAACATTAATTGTATTACAAAAATTCATATTTGATTTTTCAAAGTCACGTTTTTATGTCTATATCCATGTGGTAGCTCATTTAGTTGGGTGTCATTCCGTTTGTAGAATGTTGCCTTCCCTACACCAAGTTCCATTTTTCATTTTAATTTAGCATTTTTGTTTTTGACCAATCGTACCACTTTTTCTATATCTCTTTTCCAGGTCTCTTTCCTCTCGAAACAGCATTCTATTTTTAATAATTTCCTTCCATATCGTTTTTTTAAAATTTTTTTAAAATATTTATTGTTACTGTTATTATTATTATTATTATTATGTTATTAATAGTGTCGGGTTAAGTTAAATGGTATAGTAAGCGGGAGTTACATTACATTACACGTATTCGTTCAGCAACTAATGCAGATGGGATTGTAATAAAAGACCTTGAAACCATTTTTTTTAATTGATAGGTCTACATAACTAATCCTTCTATTCATCAATTTTTCTATTAACTATAGTATTTTTAGCATAAACTGTTTAACTGTTTAATAAATGAATAATTAAGTCATTTTCATTACAGGGCATCGATGGCCGAGTGGTCTAAAGCGCGCGCCTCTCACGGCCTGGGTTCGAATCCCACTGGGGACAGTGAGAAAGTTTGTCAGTTCGCTTACCGAAGGTAGGTGGTTTTCTCCGGGCACTCCGGTTTCCTCCACCATTCCAGAACTGACCGCTTCGAAATAAGTGAAAGAAATTTGACTGGGGCGTAAAACATCATTACTCCACTCCACCCTGTCAATTACAAAATATTACAGATTTTAAGATTTTGTCAACAAAACGAATAGAATGATGTTCCGGACGCAAGGTCTTCGTCATCTCTATGTTAAGAGAGGTTTAAGTATGTTTCAGGATACCCGTGTACATCTTTCGTAATTTACACTTAAGATACACGTATAATTTACTTAAGTATGGGATTTACGAGAGCTTCGAGATACTCAACCCCGACTTTTAGGTAATAATCGGACAATATGCAATTTTTTACCCACTTGTATAACTTTCACTAGTTTTCAAAACAAATGTGTCATGCACGACAAACGCTAAAATACGAAAACACATTCTAAATGAATTTGTATTTTATTAAATCACATTCTAATTGAATTTGTTTTTTAACTCTAATATGTTATCCCTTAAATAACTAATCCTAAGTCACCATATTCAACCCTCAATGCAATTTTAACAAAACCGGTCTATCAGACCTTTCTTTACTAAAATAAAATAACACCAGTAACCAGAACTGTGATATCCGAAATACAGAGGCCATATAGGGTCTGTACCGCTGAACTGGTATTTAATTTCATAAAAACTGTCTTAAATAGTGTCTTTATTTACAACTCGGATAAAAACTAATCAACCATGGGCAAGTCTTTTACATTTTGCCTATTTTTCATTTTTCTAATTGAATAAAAAGATTTGTTTAAAAAAATCTATAGATGCTATTTTTGTGTTTTGCTATTTATGACAGCCTTAAATTTTAACCTATAATATAGGTTAACAAGTTTACATGAACAATCAACTAAAATAAAGTCTGAACAAGGGGCATTGTCTTTATATAATATCCATAACCCACACGCCGGAAGTTAGCACGCTGTCAAATTCTGATCTAAGTTCTATGTAGTTTTCATACGTTTTTGATAGTTGCAGCATGCAGCCACATGTTGTGCCACTGGTCGTCGTTGAAGACCATTCTGTATCGTAAATTCGACAGAAATTTTTCCGGTTGTGAGGAGGTCGGATCCTGTGCAAAATCGCAAGAAAAGTTTCAATTTTTCCTGGTCAAGATTACGAATATAGGTTTTTAAATACTTTGACACTTCTTGCGACTGGCTATCCATAAACTCGGGGAACGATAGAATCTGTACAGCTTTCTTGTTAGTAGGCTGCAGCGTCTCATAAAGCTTAATGAATTTGGTCTCATTCATGCCAATGGAAGTGCTAAAGACTTCTCTCCAGCAGTCACAGACATACATCGGCGTTTGTAGCAGTTCTTTATGTGCTATTTCTAATATTATAGATTTTATGTTTTCGGCCGTTGGATTTGTTCTACAGTCATGTGTGTCAAGGGTGTCCATTAATTCATCGGTGTCCACAGATTGAAAAATCATTTTCCGCAGTCTTCAAAACATTTTTGTCTGGAATTGATAAAAAGTTGTAGAAGTCCTGGATTAGTTCTGTTGTTTGTACTTCGCGGTTTGGATACAAACATTGCATCATAAATGTCTTCGCCAACAGTATAGGCCAATACCCAGTAAACCTGTAACCATAACACATTATATTTGCGACCGATCTCCATTCTACTGCTGCAAAATCATGCCGTAAACTTGGAACTTTTGAAAGTCTTCCAACTGTACATTGTATATAAAAGTCTGTCCAAAATTCACTTATCAAATCCCGTAAGATCCCACCCGTATCTTCTCCTTGCTCTTTTTCTCCATTAGGCATGATTCTATTTATTATAATGTGTTTATTAGTGATAGTTGGGTCTTTAAAATAACCGATCATTTCTGTAAAAGCAGTGGCTCCACGATGAATAGTCAGTTCGACAGGAGGTTCATTGCCGTAATAGGGCAATGTTGTTTCGTTATCATCAATATGACTAGGTGTGTTCTCACTTTCCATATTAAAAAAACACTTCATTTTCAGATAAATCAAGTGCTGGATATACATCTTGTATAACATCTAATTGAATATTAGTATTATCATCGCTGTTAAAATCGAATTCTGTTTGAAATGGTTCGGTATCATTCAGCGGCATGCGACTTTTTGAAATATCAACCAAACTCGTCTGAGGTTTCTCGGGAGTCGACGTTGCCGGAACTTTTTGCACTATGGTGTCGACTTGCAATAATTGATCGGAGGACATTGTGTTATTTATCTTATCATTTTATATTTTAGAATGGTCGTTCTGTGACGGTGTCTTGTCTTCTTTGACAGTCGTTGCCAAAAAGAACCGAAGCAAATTAATCCCAGTTTTCTCATACAGTTCTCCTACAGTTTCGGAATTTATCATAATTTCCTCTGAATAATCTCTTATTTCGATATGAAAATTTTCAACAGTTCCCAACTTTGATTTGCCGTCTCTAAAGAAAAGATCCGTTGCTATAGCTTTTATTGTGTTAACATCTGCATTTTTGTCTATGTCAATTTTTCTTGTTCCTCCACCATTCTTCGTCCGGACTTGTTTGAATGTCTTAGAAATCGTATCAAAATTTATCCACCCCAATTCAATTTTTCTAGTGAATTTTTTTGCATTTTTGTTTCCGCTTAAGTGCGACTTTTTTAAAGGTATTTCTTCTTCACCAGCCTCTTTCATCATCAACTTGCGGCGTAATGAGTTTAACAATGACATTTTCCTGTCTTCTATTTTTGAATCTTTCGACAAATGTTTGCAAAAAGTTTTGACAGCGATCTTATCACCTTCCAAAGGTAAGTAATGTCCCAATTGTTCGTTATTCATAGCTTGAATGACATACTTGTCAATCTGAAAAATAGACAAACATCGTTCTTGTATTACATTATACAATATCGATTTATATGTATATCAACTTTACCCGTGCCTCAGATGCTCAGAAAGTCACTATATCTTTGTATATGCATCATTGTGACGCACAGTACAACCTCATGGATATTCATGGATTTACTCACGCGATTACACCCACACACACACACACACACACACACAGACACACACACACACACACACACACACACACACACACACACACACACTTTGAATCTGAAAACAAAATTCAAATATATCCGCTTTATTAAGCCTTTTTTAGGAGGATTGGCATTTCAGACCCTTTTTAACTTAGATAATTGCTATTGCTTCTTGTGTAAAGTTAAGCTGATTGATAGTTTACTTTACAATTTATTTCAGATATTATATACGAGATACGTTTTTATTGGTTGCAATTTATACTATTAAATCAAGTTTATGCACTTCTTGAGTGTGTTCATATGTTTCTGATCTGCTTTGTACTACAGCAATGATGCCGACAATAAAAGCGCTAGCACAGAGGTCCATAATGGCTCTGAATTACATTGCATACCACTCGACAAAGAAAACACTCTCCTTAAATGCACTGACTTTTAGAGATTACCACACCACCATGACCTAAAAAATTCAACGGTTAACTCAACAGTAGCATAATATTTAGATAGATTTTCCATGTGGTATACGTACTTTTATGAAAAAATAAATTTTAGATTTTTTATCAATTTTTTAATGTCTCTGACATCATTTTAAGGTTTCGTTGAACAAACGATAAGCCGATGAAACGGCTTTGCAAGGCAAAACATACTATCGGATCAATGTATCAATTCTTTTATTTATTTATTTCAACGTAAAATGTTTGCATTCAGTGTATAAAATAGTATAGATGTGAAGATGTGAACCATTGTTCTCAAATCGTTTTGTGAATTATAATTTTAAACAGAGAAACACATCACTTTTTGTTCTTACCTTGTTTTCTTCCATTTTCAAAATAATTTCTTCGCTTATCCCTCTGGTTCGTAAAAAACTAGCTAGTTCCTCATTCATTTCTTTTTTGTCCATCTTCCTCTATCTCTATAATATGATATGATATGATATGATATATGATACAATTAAAGACGTTGTGATATATTATATACGATATGATATGATACAAGACATGATATGATATGATATGATATGATATGATATAACACTCAAATGACAATACAAACTAGTAAACCAATGTTGTATGAAATCAGTGCGTTTTATAGTTCATTCTTTTCAAGAATTAAAAAAACGAGGTACTCAACAAGTGTTACCCTAGGATGAAAACTGCAAGACAAAAAAAGTGATCTTTTTTGTCTTTACTTCTTTGCATAAAGATATTTATTCTTGCTTTTTTTATGTTATGTTCTTTTTAGATGTCTAAACCAGTTTAGGTATACAGTTTTGGACATTTTATAAATCCTGGTTATTTCAGTGTAAAAATTCAAAAGTCTGCATGTGAAAATGGCATTGATAAAATGAAAATAGCATTGATAAAAATTAAATCATACGAAACGATTCTATACTTTAAAGCTCACTGGACGAAAGTGTGCAGAGGTATTGCTTTCAATAAGATCGTCCGTATGCGGTTTTACGGTTCTGATTTTTCTTTTAGTTTTACCTATTAGATTGCCATAATACTTGGTTCATATGTTTCTACGGATTCAAATAGGGTTAAGGGGTTAAGAGCGCGGACACTTGTAAGGAGTATAAAACGTATCTATATATGTGTGAAGTGCAAGGTAGTGAAAATATTTACCGAGACAAAATACTAGTATTTCATTATTGTGACCGCTACATAATTATCTTGTACAGAGCCAACCAGTAATAGTCTATGACAAGGAAACCGACAGCTGTTAGATCCCTCGGGTTAACCACTTTGCCACCGCGCCCCCACTATTATAAACACTCAGTATCAAATCATGAACGACATAGTAGCCAGTTACTTGTCGGATAAAACAGCATATATGTGGAATTTAACCAAGTATCACCACTTTTGAACAAATTTTAATGTACCGCGAATGTAACACATGTAAATTTAACAATTTCCTCCATTTTCTCACAAAAATGTAACATTATTACATTCAATAATAGTAGATGGGTTGGATTAATAGTGTTTTCACACCATTTTAGATTTTTTCGCTTATATCAACTGGGTGAGTTCTCGGCTGAGGAAACCGGAGTGTCAAGAGGAAAAACCTCCGACCTACCGCAAGCCAACTGACAAACTTTCTCATATTAAGATTTACAACAAATGGGGTTCGAACTTAGGTGAAGATAGGCACTGTGATCCGTAAACACGCGCTTTAGTTCACTTGGCCACCTAGGCCCCACGAAAAGATGGGTATTTATTTTAAATACATTCAATA